>JBBBDQ010000195.1:1297500-1560000 GCA_037127315.1 Ascarosepion bandense | reverse complement strand
CTCATCCCTTGTTCCCTGTTTAGGATGTGGTTACTGGCTTTCTCTTTTCCAATCTTTTTACTCTTACATAGCCCCCTGTGCATCAGTGGCATTATTGTCTTGCTTGGGGTGATAGGATTAAAAAAAAAAAATTTCTCCAGATCATTCCTACATGTGTTTCCATCTCTCTCTACTACGCTCAGTTAGCTGTCTTTTCTTTCTCTACTGCTACCCTTCATCTCCTGACTGTTGGAGACTTTAATGGTCATCACGCCAAGTGGCTGGAAAACTGTCACAGAACTTGCTGGTGTCTATACCATGAACTTTTCAATCACACAAGTGGAGGATTTCCCTACACATTTCTCTAATAACCCTAATACACCTGACTAACTGCTAGATCTCTGTTCCAATTCTATCCCTGACTCTTGTCATGTCATGCAGCTTTGCCCTCTTGGCGACTCTGATCATGCTGTGGTTTCCCTTAATATCTTCTTCCACTTCGCTTCGTCTCCCACCAGGAACCTCAGACCAGGAGAATATATTACTACTCTCAAAGAGCAGACTGGGAGTCATTCCGCAGTTTCCTGCATGACATCCCTTGGAACAAAGTTTTTAGTCTTCCCGTTAAAGACTATGCATCCGAGGTCTCCTCTTTGGTTAAAGCTGGCATCACTGCTTTCATCCCAGACTGGAAGTTACGACTTGAACCCCATTTGCCCCCTGTTTCTCCCCGATTTGCTTAGTCACCATTGCTCACAAGAATTACTTCTTCTGACTTTATCGGAGCCACATATCTGACCATAATAGGTACCTTTTTGCCTCTACTTGTAATGAATGCAAGAGGATACTAAATGATGCTAAGCTATTGTTTGCTGACAGAATGAAGCGGTGTATAGCATTCCACAAGTTCAGCTCCAAAGATTACTAGCGGTTCTGTAAAAATGTGTTAAACAATAGCAAGCCCTCAATCCCTGCTTTAATCAATAAATTTGAAATCTTCATATCTTCAGCGGACAAGGCCGAGTGTTTTGCTTGCAGATTCTCCACCAACTTAACATTAGATTCCTCTGGGGTATCTGCACTTGACTTCTGACCTTGAACTGAAGCTCAACTGAATGATGTTCACATTACCCCCTCACTGGTCTCTAATATAATTTTGCAGCTTGAGCCCATAAGGCGAGTGGAGGTGATGGAATCCCAATTATTGTCCTGAAGAAATGTGCCCCTGAACTCTGCTCTGTCCTCTCCAAACTCTACAACTACTGCTTTTTGCTTTCCTGCCTGCTGAAAGTCCTCCTCTGTGGTTCCTGCATTTTAGAACTCTGGAGAACCTTCAGACCCCTCTAATTATTGCCCTATTAACCTCCTAACATTTTCTGGCAAAGTGTTCAAGGGTATCATCAATGCTGAAGTGGTTCAACATCTCACAGTCCACAGCTTGTGGAAATAACACATTTACAAATGAAAAATATTCTACAATATAAATGTATTGAACACTTTTTAATACAACTGTGTACTGGTCTAATTTAATTATAAGCAAAACTTTATATATATATAATGAATACCTGTATATGAGTAGATTCATTTTTTTTTTACATTCTTTATTTTAAACAGTATTTATTTCTTCTACTAGTCTGTGCACACTCAAGAAAACTCATGAAAGAAAATGTGTTCTCTGGCAGGATTCAAAATGATTGTCTGCTCTGTCACAGTTTAACCACTTGCCTATGAAGTTTTTTTTTAATCATTTCACCCTGAGCAAGGCGGAAATGCCACTGATGTGCAGGGGGCTACATAACTGTAAAAAGATTAATTAGAAAAGAGTGAGGAGTACAAACTAGTTAGAAAGGAGCAATAGAAAGCTGAGAAAGCAGGTGCGATGACAGATACATAGGTGGAGAGAAAGGGAAGGTTATACAGGAGTGGGGAGAGAGCTAGAGTCCAGTGGTTAGTAGATGAGTATTGACTTTGCATTTAAATTTAAATTTCTGGAGGTTGTAGCCGTCAGGAAAGCAAGAATATGGGAGCGAGTTCAACAGGCAGGAAGTGCAAGAGAAGAAGCTGCAGGAGTAGAATTATCGTCTGCATTTGGCTAACCTGTGAATGGGTGGGACCCAGTTGCCAGTCTGGTTGCACGAGTAAGCACCTGTTGAGGAGGCACCAGTGACTTAAGTTCGTCCAAGCAGAAGCCATGAAAGTATTTATAGAACAGACAAAGGGAGGCCACATTTCGAAGTGGCTGCAGTTGAGCCGCCAGATCAGTACCTATCACATTGCAGACTCTCCTTTGGAGCCTGTCAAGAACACTGAGGAGAACGGCAGGGGCGCCTGACCATAAATGGCAGCAGTACTCCATGCACGGACGGATGGTTGACTTGTATATATGCAGGATGGATTCAGGTGGAAAAAACATCCTGGATCGACATAGTGACCCAACCTTCTTAGCAGTAGATTTTGCTATGGATTCAATAATGGTTCCATTTGAGGTCTGAGGACAGGGTAAGTCCGAGGAGGCGTAGTGTATTGCTCTCAGGGAGAATCGCTTGGTCCATGCTTATGGGAGGCAGGAGAGGTTGCCTGTAATGGTTGACAGACAACAGCTTGGTCTTAGACAAATTGAAGTTGACAAGCCACTTGCCCCAGTTCACCACAGAGTGTAGATCAAGGTCAGCAGGAAGATTATGTCTGTCCGCCACAACAGGTTTCTTACTGGTGTGGGAGTATATTGTAGTGTCATCTGCGTAGATGCCTACTTGGGACTTGATCTCATCTGGGAGGTTGTTGATGAAAATAAGGAAGAGCGTCAGGCCCAGGATAGAGCCCTGTGGGACACCAGCATTCGTGCTGTAGGACGAAGAGGCACACCCATTCAGAACGACCTTCATTTTGTGGTTATTTTAGAAAGATTGGATTAGGTCAAGCAGGCAACCGGTAATACTGTAACCCCGTAGTTTACATAGGAGGCCAGAGTGCCAAACCCTGTCGAAAGCCTTGGAGATGTCCAGAGCAACCGCGCGAGCCTCGTCAGACTTATCAAGGGCCTGTAGCATGTACTCCGTTACGGTTGTTAGCAGGTCGGCCGTGGACCTGGCAAAGCGGAATCCATATTGCCAGTGCTTCCTAACTAAAATAAAACATTTACTCAGATATGAGTATCCAGTGAAAATAAAATTTGAAGTAATAGAAAAATGTTGAACTAAAAATACATTCTTTAGAAATATTATATATATATATATACACACACACACACACACACACACATATATATATATGCGTGAAACTTCAATAAAAGTGAAACATGTTAGATTGAGATATGTTTCTTATATCTTCCTCTTTATTCTATCATTTTGCAGTATTCTGTTCAATATATATGTATGAAAATGAACTGAGCTTTAATCATGGCTTATACTTACAGACATCTTAAAATAATTAAATTCTTCTCCTTGTTTAAATGAGTTATTTTTACTCTCCATAAATCATGAGTATCTATTTGTCAACAAGCTTTCAACTATAAAGCTCTTGATTTTTAACCAAGAGCTTTAAGCATAGATTTGTTACATTAAAAGTTTACATTAATGACTTTTCTAGTCATTGTATATATCAGAATTACAACAGATTTATTGGTCAAGGTGAAATTCATACACGAAGCACACATTTGTAAAATTCAAGATAAAAAACACTGCAATAATCTTTGAATTTTTTAAAATGACTCATTGTTAATTATCAACTCTGGACTAGTATTTCCTTCATTTTAATTCTACCTGCTTGTAATATGCTAATCTGGGGAATTGACATACTTTCCTTTACATGACTAGTTATTTGAACTTCTACTAAGTATATACTTAATATTTATT
This sequence comes from Ascarosepion bandense, assembly GCA_037127315.1. Taxonomy (NCBI): domain Eukaryota; kingdom Metazoa; phylum Mollusca; class Cephalopoda; order Sepiida; family Sepiidae; genus Ascarosepion; species Ascarosepion bandense. The sequence continues at coordinate 1,556,167 of JBBBDQ010000195.1, read as the reverse complement.
TTAGATGTTAGTAACCTGGTAGGATAAAAAATTGAACCTACAAAGGGCGGAAGAACTCTTAAGGAGTCAATGGCCAGCTAACTAGAGGTGGTGTCACAATAAATCATCGTGGAAAAGGCAACAGGATACCACTCCACTATCTATCCATCCTGCACATAATTGGGCTTTACAACATAAATATATGAAACCTTACAGCGTGAAGGGTGTTGCTTAAGGGAAGCATTGCTTTGCTCCGTAAGGACCGACATGGGCAACAGGTGCCACCTAACCGTCATCCAGCAACTGTTAGCACCAATGGCATAAAGGGGACGCTTTTTCCTAAAATTTGTCCCTCGTGCGGAAAGGAACAGCATGAGCAACAGGTGTCACTGCACCGCTACCCTGCGACTGTGCGCAACAAAGAAAGAAATACCTTGGGGACATGGAATGTCAGGATGCTCAACAACTGCAGACAACTAGAGAATGTCAAGCAATATGGGAATATGCAAAACCAGATGGCCAAACAATGGAGACTTCAGCAGCAACAACCACAGGATAATATACACAGGAGACAAAAATAATGAAAAAGGAGTCAGCTTAATACTGGATAAAGAAATGAAGAAATGCATTTTGGGATACTGCCAGTTCTCTGAAAGAGTTCTCCTGGTGAAACTGAAAGGGAGATTGTTCAACATAGCAATTGTAGTCATCTATGCACCAACAATGCAAAGAAGAATAGAATCTTTTTACTCTACTCTAGACAATGCCAAAGCTCAATGTAAAAGAAAAGAAATTAGAATTATCATGGGAGCACCTGACCAGATATGGCAACAGTATTCAATGCATGGACGAATAGTAGATTTATAAATGTGCCAAATGGATTCTGACAAGAAAAACTTTCTGGCCCCACACAGTGACCCAACCTTCTTAGCAGTATATACAGCTACAGATTCAATGTAGTTATTCCATTTGAGGTCAGTTGAGTTGCTCTCTAGGAGACTAGTGTCTTCCATTCTGATGGTAGGGAGGAAAATTTCTCTATGGTGGTTAATGGAGCTTATTTTTTTAGGACAATTGCATCACCTCTGCTTGCCTTATGGAAGTAAAGCTTAGAAATAATGCTAGAGAACAGAGACAGGGTTATATATATATTACTCAGTTGAGCCTCAGCTCTGGGTGGAAAATTGGATGTGGGTACTCCAAACATATCAAGAGTCTGGCAAGAGCTATCTCATTTTTTGGTCTGCTAAGAATGGCCAAATCACAAGTAATAGGAAAAAAAATCTTATGCATTAAATAGCATAGTAGACTGGATTCTTTTGCCTTGGGTAGCAACTAATTAAAAAGAAAGAAAATTGTAAATTCCAAACTGTAAAGAATGTAAACTTTACTATATTTTCAAGAAGTCCTGGCAATTTTCAGATAATAAAGTAAAGGAATCTGTGGAGAGTCATAACTGTCTGTAAAAAACTGAAGGAATGTACCATTAAATCTGTGTTGGTCACTTCAGATTTCCAAAAATGGATAAAACCCCCTAGTGTCTGCCTCCCACAGCAACTGAGCTATAGCTGCACCATACCATGGGCTACACATTCTGAGTCAGGAAAGTAGTGAAAGGGAACAAAAGAAATAAGTTGCCAAGCAGGAATTTAGAGTACTTTAAAAATTTTAGGGTAACATAACACTTCATATGACCAACACAGGGTTAAATAAAAAAGATTTAAAAAGTGCAGTAGTTGTTCGTTCCTCTACCGATATAAGTTATTTTAAGATCTTACTGGAGGTGCAAAATCAATGCTATAAAAACAGATTGAAAAAAAAAAAAAAAAAGAGAGAGAGAGAAGGGAAACAAAGGAAAATAAAGCCTCGGTAAATAGAAATATTTAAACAAAAGGGAAGAAAGAGAAAAGAAAAAACAAACAGTTGACCAATTTTTGTTCCTCTCTCATCAGAGCTCGAGTGAGGAATTGAAATACTGTGTAGAACTAAAAGAAAGAAGTGCTACTATTTTGTGCTTCCTTATGTTATTTACTGAAAATTTCTAATTTTTGTACTTCAGACTTATAGCTAATTAGAAAGAGGAAAAAGCAATTTTAAATCAGAGAAATAAAAATGTTCCTTTTTTCACAATTTGTACTTACAATATTTTTTGGAGGAGGATGAGTAAATTTAGTTCAATCTTGCTAAGTATTTCATTGTATAAAATAAAAAAAAATCCAGAAAAAAGAGAATGCTGTCAAATTTTAAAAAGAAAATTTAGATGAGTTTATAGGAATCACCTAAAATTAACACATAGAGTACCCAATCAACTATGAGTGTGCATTAAAAATATTTTCATTACTCACTTTTACACCAAAGATTATTTCAAACATACATGTAAAAACTATGATCCCACTATATAAGAAAGTGCTGAAAGTTCTCCTTGACTAAATTTTCATTCAAAATCTGACTAAATAAACCAAACACAAGATTTTTTGAAAACCTCTTCTTTCAATAAAGGACTTCCCAACAACCCCTTATTAATATATATAAACAAAGACTTAATTCCAAAGAACATAAAAAAAAGCACATCGGCATTTTTTCTTTAGGATGCCTTTCAGCCAACTCTTAATTGGACACACGCATACACACATGTATAGATAATTACAGCTAAACAGTACTATCTCTCTCTCTTATATGTATGTGTGTGTCTATAAATTACTGTTCAACCATAACTCTTTCCAATATACAAATATGAAAATTATGGCAATTTTGAGAAATTATTTTAAAATGGGTCCCAAGTCTGCTAAATCTGTTCCTAGAATTAAATGCTTTTAGGATGGGAATTTGATTCTTGAAATAAAAGCCAGAAGTGGATAATGATCAGTTATTGATTATGATGCTTAAAAATGAAAAGTAGAGCCACACCTGACTCTCAAAACTTTCAGAAAAGCTAGAATTAATATATATATATATATATATATATATATACACACACACACAATTACATAAGGTTAAAAAAAATAAAAAGCTGAATTAAAATTGAAAATACCTTTGACATGTACCAATGGTTTGACAATTTAACAATCATTTTAGTATTCTATACAATAAAAACGGAATGACTATAAAGTCTGTTTTTGAAGTAAGTTGGTCAACCGCTAGGTCAAGAGCGAGTCGAAAGCTTCTTTTCTTCACTGCTACCTTGCAGTAGAGGCGGGTGTGACTCCTATCCCTGAATTTCTCCAATTACCCTCAATCCTTATCTTTGTTGCTAAGTGGTTAGCAGAGAGGTGTCAAGTACCATTTTTAAAATCTTTGGTACGACCCAACCCGACTGGGGATCAAATCTGCAACCTCCAGCATTATGTCTGGTTTTTGAAAGGGATTTATAAAAGATGGATTTGAAAAAATGGCGCAAAAGTTGATGAAAAAAATATAACCGGATGTTAAACTTTACGACTGCAAAAAACCCAACCCTTATTATTATTATTATTATTATTGTGATTTCTCAAATCAATGTTAAAAAGGAATGAGTGACGCATTCTCCTGATAATCCTCAAGAAGTGCCAAGACAGCAGCAAGAGCTTGGAAAAATTCCATATTAAATCGCCACCCCCCAATCACCATCTCAGCCCAGGTTCTTATTCCTGCCAGTACCCCCATTCCACCACCAAATACTGGATGCAGCTATTCAACACTGTCTATATTAGATGATAAACAAAAATGGCCCTCGTGTAAAATGCTGAGAGAATTAGCAAGGCCATAATTTCAGAAGCATAAAAGGCAATAACAGGCCATGCTGAGTAAGAGTCTACAAAAAGAAACAGACTGTTTGCTAGTTCTCAGCTCTCAAATTTTCTAGAGTTAACAATTCAAACTGCTGTATCACAGTTTCATCATATTTGTTTTTCTAAATAAAAGTAATTTTAGGGAAGGAAGATCAGTATTAACTCTTTCTCACTGTGAGTTTAGGAAAGTCTTACCTATAAATAATAGTATTTTGATTTGGAAATTGATTGAAGCAGACATTTTAGGAATATTCTCAGCTTCTAATGAACAAGGAAAAATTGTATGTTGACTGTGGGTGAGTTATTCAGAATCATTTTCAACTTACTTATATCTTTTTAAAATAGTTGAATTTGGCTTCAGTGTATATGAAGAGCAAGGGTGGCCAGCAAATCATAGTCACCTCGAAGTTAGAGCTAGAGAATATGTGGACAGGAGGCTACTGCAGTTTTTCAAGCATGAGATGGATTTCACTGCAAAGGAAGTGAAACAGTTGAAGGAGAAGGTGCAGAGGGCTGCAGAAAAAGCATCCCTCTGGATCTGGCTCAAGAGGGATGATGAAAATTGGTTATGAACTGGAGATATAAACATCAAACAGATTCAATAGTTCAAATATCTGGGAAGCATTTTAACTGAGGCTGGAAAATACGACACTAAGATGTAAACACATATTGGACTAGTGAAAAAAAAAAAGCACTCCAAAAGCTAAACAAAATGCTGAGAAACAGAAAAATAGAAAAGAGTGCTAGATTGCTATGTGATATTCATGCTTTTATATGACAGTGAATCCATGACAATCTCCCAATGGATAAGAAAAACAGTAGAGGTAGCATAAATGTGGTTCTACAGAAGGACACTGAGAATTTCATACATGGAGTGAGTAAGCAACAAGGAAGTAAAAGAAAATGGCAACAGAAAGGACACATATTCAGAATTAGGAAAAGATAGCTGAAATTCATTGGATAAATAATGAGGAAGGAGAGCTTGAAAAACTTAACCCACACAGGGAAGGACAAGAAAGACATGAGAAAGCAACAAGCCACTTACCTGATGAGTTTGTGTGAATAGACGGTGAAATGGGGGTGGGGAAAGAGGTTTTAGAAAATGAAGAAAATTACTAAAAGTCACCCAAGAAGGGAAGTTGTGAAGAACTATGATAATATGTGTCATGAAGAGTTACAACACATAAAAGAATCTTTTTTTTTAGAACATATAACCCGCCCAGTGTTGATGCACCTTTTGAAGTATAGATTCACTGCTTGTGACACTAGATGTCTTGAGTGATTAGGTGTCTGTAAAGTATTAATACAATATATACTGTGAATGATACAAATGCAAAATTTTGAAATAGCAGAGGTGGTAATAATAGATGATTCACGAACTTTACAGACATTTGTTTTTTTAGATTCTTATTGCTTCTAACATCTTTTTGAATCACCTTCTTTGTCAGGTTGTTGCTATTCTTTGTCAAACTTAACATTAGAGAATATGAAAACTTCTAAATAGATAAAATCTTTGGCTATTTAGGTACACTGAGGATCAATGTGCAAAATTATCAATTGTTACACCAAATTCCAATGCTTCCAAAATGAAGAAGCTATCAATTAACCATAATAGACAATCACACCTACCTCCCATGAGCATGGAACAGACTTGCCTCCCAAAGAGTAAAACACTACGCCTCCTTGGCCTTACACTCTCGACGGACCTCAAATGGAATGACTATATCAAATCCATTGCTAAATCCGCTGCTATAAAAGTCAGTTCTCTGTGCAGGGCCTGGAAGTTTTTCCCGTCTGAATCTATCCTGCACGTATATAAATCTACAATTTGCCCATGTATTGAATACTACTGCCACATCTGGTTGGGTGCCCCTGCTACTCTCCTTGGGCTTCTTGACAAAATACAACGGAGAATCTGTAATGTGATCGATACTGACTTGGCAGACTGGCTGCAACCACTCTCTCACTGGCGTGACGTGGCTTCCCTGTGCCTCTTCTATAAATACTTTCATGGCTTCTACTCCAATGAACTTAGATCATTGGTGCCGCCTAGGTACGAATTTACACGAGATACTAGATTAGCAACTAGGTCCCACCCTTTTACAGTGAAACAGATAAGATGTAACCGTAATTTCTACTCCAACAGCTTCTTTTCTCGTGCTTCCCGCCTGTGGAATTCCCTTCCACATGCCTGCTTCCCTGACAACTACAATCTCCAGGAGTTTAAATGTAAGGTCAATAGACACCTCCTATCACACTAACTTGCATCTATTCTCTCAAACACTCTCATCATCTACACAACCCTCATTCTCAGTATACTTACCCCGTCTATCACCCTCCTTCTGACATTTCCTATATCTAACCATTCTTTCTCATCACTTTCCCCCCTATGTAACCCCTTGCGCAACAGTGGCAGTGGAATGTCTTGCCCGGGGTGAAACGATTAAAAAAAAAAAAAAAAAAATGAAATATCTTTATTTCATAGGAATCACAGAATCTTTTCAAGTACTGTAGAGAACATTAAGTACCCTCGAGCTCTTATAACTAGTGATGAATAGAATAGATAAGAAGTGAAAGATGAGGAAAATTAAGAAGACAAGTGGAAAGAAACAAAAAATGGAGTCAGACAGTAAAGGAGTACAGACAAGAGAAAGATGGGAGGAGGAAAAAGAGGTAACATATTTATTTGAACATCTTAAAAGAAACGAAGCTGAAGATAACATACTGAAAAATAATTAATAAAAATTATTTTCCCAATCAGTCAGTTAAGTGCCATACATGATACACTCTTGGGTGATCATGTCTCGAAAGAGACATGACTGACTGGGCAGAAGATTATCCGCAGTAGGTTGCCATTGCTTTCTGCGGTAGACTGGTTGCCGACCAAGGCTATAGAACCCAATCTGTCCTGTTATTTAACCCATAACTGGAGGGAAGAGACGGATTAATATCTTTCCCAAGGGTATTTGCAAGTAAGTGAATGCAATGAATTCAACTGGAATTTGAACTCGGGGATGCCCTTGAGAAAGGTATTAATCCGTCTATTCCTTCCAGTTATGGGTTAAATAACAGGACAGATTGGGTTCTATAGCCTTAGTTGGCAACCAGTCTACCGCAGAAAGCAATGGCAACCTACTGAGGGATAAGCTTCTACCCAGTCAGTTATGTCTCTTTCGAGACATGATCACCCAAATGTGTATCAGGTATAGCACTTAACTGACTGATTTTCCCAATAGCAATCTTAAAAATGAAAGGCAATCAAAATATTTAAATAATAAACTTACTGTAACTACTCACTGTAGACATGCAGGTGGTATAATGTTTAGCAGTTCTGACCGAGAAATTGGTGAATCAAATTCAAATTCCACTCAAGTTTGTTACATCCACTTTTACATAAATACCTTTGGGAAAGGTATGAATCGATTTCTTAATTGCTACAGCTATGGGTTAAATAGTAAAATAGACTGAACTCTTCAGCTTTGACTGGCAACCAGTCTAAGAGAACAAGTCTAAATTCAAAACCGGCTGGGCCTGAGGCTAGTAATTCTCTCCCACAAAATGCAACTTGCTATTGAAACCACAACAGCAATACCTAGCTTGTTGAAACTTGTGGCTCTCAGAGGAGTTTATATTAAGTATGAATAAATTGTTCATCATCTTATGGCATATAAAACTCTAATCCATTTTTAGCAGAGAATATCTAATGAAAAAAAAAAAAAAACAAAACAGGATGCTACTCAAATTTTATTACCAATTTGCCTCAGTTCAAAACAAGTTTTTCTTTAGGCCCAAAATGTGAACTGTGAATTAGAGATGTCAAAATTAAACAAGTACATAAATTTAAATATCTGGGAGATGTTTTAACAGAGCATAATGTGACACCAACATCTGAATATTATTATTAGAAAATGCCTTCTAAAAGCTAAGTAATGTTCAGAAACAGAAAAATTTCATTAGAAACAACAAAAAAATGTACAAAACTACTAGCGATCTTTCTATGTGGAAAATAAGGGTCTTCAGAAGGATACTGAAAATACCATGAACAGAGCACATAAGCAATGAAGACATCTTAAGGAAAAATGGAAACAAAAAAAGCACTTACATTTACAATCAGAAAGAGAGCTGAAATTTTTGGTGCACATAATAAGTAAAGAAGGCTTGGAAAATTTGTGACTTATAGGAGATATTGAAGACAAAAAGGTACTGAGAGAAACTGCAACTTACTTAAAAAGATAGTGTAAATGAATCAGAATAGAGAGTAGAACAGTAAAAAGACAAATATTTCTAAAAACTACAAAGTATAAGAAGTTGTATAAAGCCAAAACTGAGCAGATTTGGCTGTAATACATATGTCTTGTAGGCTCTTATCAGACTGTATGGTCAGGAATATACTGGTCTTTGTATATTTATACTGGCAGGTTCATTTTGTTAGCATGCTACTCTCTCACTCAATAATAATAATAATAATAATAATAATAGCAATAATAATATTAATCTGATCTTACATAAAGTACTAGAATGGCAGCAACATCCCATCATTTTACAGTTGAAAGGGGTACATGTAACCAAAAGTTCTATGCTAATAGTTTCTTCTATTACACTTCTCACTTATTGAACACTTTTCCAGCTTCTTGCTTCAGTCAAGACTGATATTTCAAAATTTAAATGCAGTGTCAATTGTTAGCTTTTTCTTTTTAAATATTGTTCTTTTATTGTTCTCTCTCCTTAATAGTGTTTCTTTTTCATATTCTCTAACAATCCTTGTGTCTTTGTGGCATTATTGCCTTGCTTAGAGTGAACTGATTGGAGGTGTTAAGATGTACATGTTTTGTTTTAGTGTATTAAGATGGGTGACAGTAAATATTCTTCTTTCAGATTTACTTGTCATTTACCTGACCTTAACCAGTCTTCCAGGGGCTGGGCACTATGCATCTTTGTTTATGGGAGAGTATAGTGCCTAGCATTGAAATAGGAAGTGTGGAAAGCCATGATTACAGAAAGAATATGGTACATAAAAAATAGGGCACAAGGAAAAAGCAGGTATTATATGCCATCAAATATTGTGTGCATATATATATATATATATATATATATATCTCCAAATGAATAAAGAACAAAGAAAGTATTAACAACATTCAAAACATTAATTAAAGCAGTGCTCAATATAGAAATAGAGCTATGAATATTTATGTTATAGTTTAGAACATGCACAAATTATAATTTACTACAAAAGTGTACATTTTGTTTCGACATCGAAAAAAACAATGTTTCATCAGGTAGTTCATTACGTACACAAAGACTCATGTTACACCTCTCTGACCATAGCTTAATTAGAATTCACTTAAACACATATAGAAACCTACCAAACCTAATCTGCAACATACTAGTAGAAAATACAAGTATAATAGCTTCAACTACATATAAAAAGATTATAAGTAATGGAAGCTCTAACAATCAAAAAGAAAAAGCTAACACTCAATAACATCAATTATGAATACAGCCACAATATAATTACATCGTTTGGATAATAAACATGCCTATAACTGTAGATGCATACATAAAAAAGCCATACATTCAGTTAAAAATAAAAAATCATCCTTGATAATGGCTAAAAGAATAGCTAAAAGTCTCTCGGATCTGCAGAACATTTGGACAATTTTTGGTCCCTTTTTGTTCAGAAAAGAAACCACTTACATGTGCACAAAAAAATTTAAATAACAAGCTTAATCACATTTGCTTGCCAGGTGTCTATAATGAAACTTGTATAAAAGAGGGAATGCAGCCCAAATACACAATTATATAATTCATATGAAAGAGAGAGAAAGAAGAAACAATTTATATTTCAATTGTCTGAAAGAGAGAAAACTGGAGAAAACTGGAGAAAAGTTAAAAATAAAAAATGTAAGAAGTTAATGAACAGTGAGTGACTCTCTTCTCAACTTTTACTCTGTATAAAGGTACCAAAATAAATCTGGTTAGGGGGAGATGGAAAGATCCCAGAATAGTAAAATTTCTATTAATTATCATCAGTTTGGTTTTGTATCTGCAAAAGAGTTCCGTGCAGCACAGCAAGAATTTTGCCAAAACCTAAGTATTACAGTCTATAAGATCCAAATTACCATTTTTTTTTTTTGCATTAATAACATCAATTATCACTACTGCTTGCTTTCCTCCTACTAAAGGGTTTTATTTAACTCCTTTTAAATCAGACAATCTAAAAATGGCATTTCAAATATTTTTACCTATTGTTCACCCAATACGATGAAAAAGCCATTCAAGATAAAGGGTTACTTGATGAGTTTCTTGTAAGGACATAAAGTATGAAAGAAAGAAGTACATATTATGAAGATATGTAGGATAGGTAACGGTTGACAATAGACTTGAAGGGTTTACAATTGTAGTGATAGAAGAAGCATCCTCTAAGGAGTCTTATCCCCAATATAACTGTTCTGGGGAAAAAAGCTGGGTGGAACTTAGTCCGTATCAATGTAGAGAATGAGAATAATGACTGTGTACATGACGTGGTGGGTCCTAGCTGTTAATGTCTGAATGGCTGGAACTAAGGAATGTGGCTCATTTACGTCTTTGATATTAAAATAGCAACAGAGTAGCAAGTGGCTACTAACATTTCATCTGTGGGAAAGAGATAGTAGAGTGATGAAGGTTTTGTTGGGTAGGAAATAATTCATCACCCACAAGGTTGTGTAGATACTTTAAAACTCTGTAAAAACCGAAAAATAAAGATTGGGCAGCTCCAATCCAAATATGGCAGCAATACTCTATTTTTAGAGGTGTGTTGTGGTGCAGTGGATATTGACTCGGAACAAGAAATCGAGGAGCCGAGTTTGAATTCCAGATGAATTCCTTGCATTCACTTATGTGCAAATACACTTGGAAAAGATATCAATCCGTCTCTTCCCTCTAATAACAGGACAGATTGGGTTCTATAGCCTTGGCTGGCAACTAATCTACTGCAGAAAACAATGGCAATCTACTGTGGGATAATCAACTGCCCAGTCAGTCATGTCTCTTTCGAGACATGATCACCCAAGAGTGTATCATGTATGGCACTTAACTGACTCTATTTTTGGTCTGATTGGGCTCTTGTAAAGAGAACATGGCGGGAAGAGTCAGGTAATTTCTAGTATAATATGAGAAGTCTTATATATTTCCAGCATCTTTGCTGATGGATTGTATATACAAGTTCCACTTGAGTTTCGAAGTTAGCTTGAGTAATAATAGTCATTCAAAGCAAGGATCCACAATGAGTGTAGAACCATTCAGTATGACTGGAGAAAATTTGAGGTCTGCTCATGAGGATGATGAAATGTTACTAACTTGGATTTTGGAGATATTCATTGAGACAAGCCTGTTATTCTCTATACTCCTGAGATTTATTGTAATAAAATACAATTGTGGCACAAAGCCAAAAATAGGAGGGGGGGGGGCTAAGGCTGGTCATAGCTAATTATTTCATACCTAGCTAATCAGATTCACAACTTAGTCATTAGAATTTGCACATTCACCACAAGAACCCATTCACTGTCAATCAATTTACTATATACCGTAATACTGCATACTCTCAGGGAGCCTAAAAAATCACCCCATGACATAAAAATTTATTAATCATAAAATTCTCTATATAAAAATCTATAAATGATAATTAATGTGGAAGGAAAAGGATGAACCAAAAAACAAACTAAAATATCAAAACAAATACACAAAATAAAAATAACTGATGTTAAACACAAGAAAGGTAAGAGAGGCCACTGTATTCTGTCTTTAGACAAAAATCTAGAGGTTCTCTCACTAAGGGAGAGAAAGGGGAAAAATAAATACAGCCATGGGGAAAGAAACATTCTAACCAGTGGAGATGAAAAAAAAAAAGAAAAAAAAAGTGGGGCAACAAACTGGGGAAGTTGGGAATCTCAACTTCAGTTATTCCCACTAGAGAAAAACAACCAGCTTAAATTGAGCTACTTGGGCTGAACCCATCTGAACCAGCAAGGGAGCCGGTTAATCCACAAAAGAATGAATATTTATAATCAAGAGTATGTAGGTTCAATCCCAATGGCGGGTAACAAATATTACCCATAGAATAGAACTCAACAGTCAGTATTAGAGAATATTACTGTTTGTTATATTTATAAAGTTTATATTTTCACAGATAAATTTTGTCATCATTATCAACAAATTTCAACAAAATTTGCAATGTTCTATTTTACAGGATCTTAAAAAGAAAATTACTAATTTACTTAAAAGTGCAGCCTGCATGGTGGCTAAGATGGGAACAGTTTTCATTGATGCCTGTAATTGATATTTGAGCATAGGAATAAAAACGAAGAATCTGAATACTGAATTTCAAAGCAATTAAATGACCTTGTAAATATGTTGCAACACAATCTTCCTATTTTGTAGTATGAAGTAAAGATTAGTATATATCTATGTACATGTGGAAGATTTTTTATAAATATTTTTAATCCTGCTGCGTGCCTAGCTACTCTCTCACCAGAGAAGACTGGTGGGTGGACAGGATTAGATGCTTAATGAAAAGAAAATAATGACATAATCAAGATGTTCATGTTCTATACTACTTCAAAAAGAAAAAAAACGAGGTTAGAAAGAAAGCTCCCATCAATAGTAGAAAGAGCAATAACTATTACTGGCCATGAGAAAACTATTTTCCCAAAAAGTTGTTTTGCAAGAAATTTATAAATTTCAACTAAAAGTACCACAGGGTGCTTGGTCAATGAACTCCAAATGTTTCCTTATAAGGAAACAGCTAATTTTACCATCACCATTTCAGAAATGCACACCATATTACTCTTGATGAGTTACACAGATGGAGAAAGCATTGGGTGGAAACCTATGTAGGCTGAGATACCAACAAGGTAGGAACAGAATGATGTTTTATAGATGAAATTACTGGTAGTGAAGTGGTAGGCCTATAACAGTTCAAATATATATTGAATCGTGAAAGCACATATGGAACCATGGTACAAGATAAAGAATGCCTTCAGAAAGAATATGATTTTTATGTGTGACAATGCTCCATCATATTTGATGATAAAGAAAAACAACTTATGAAGAGCTGAATAAACAGTTTTCAAAGATTTAATAAAGTAGTTTTTGCAGATTGAAAACTTGTAAACCTTTTAAAAAGGAAGATTTACATTAGTGGACAACAAAATTACCAGAAAATTTTAGAATGGTCATCTGGATGTATAGTTAGTTTCGTATGAAGAAATACAGTCAGTTAATCGCCATACATGATACACGCTTGGACAATCATGTCTCTTTTGAGACATGACTGACTAGGCAAAAGATTTGCATGCAGCAGGTTGCCATTGTTTTCTGCAGTGGACTGGTTGCCAACCAAGGCTATAGAACACAATTTATCCTGCTATTCATCCTATAGCTGGAGGAAGAAGAGATGGATTAATAACTTTTTCAAGGGTATTTGTGCATAAGTGAATGAAATGAATTCGACTAGAATTCAAACTCAGCTCTTTGATTTCTCATTCCGTGCCAATATTCATTACACCATAATGCACAAAAAATACAACTCAAAAAAAGAAAAAAATCAATGGACATATGACTTCTACAACAAATTTCAGAACATGAAGCATACATTTAAATTTTTTTTTTTAAATCATGTCACCCCAAGGCAGGAATGTCCCTAATACACAGTGCATTACAGGGAGTGAAAGTGAGAAAAAACTGAGGATAGGGAGGATTGAGGAAAGAACAAAAGATGAGCAGGATTCAAGAGTAGAAAAGAAGATGGCAATTGATATTTCATTTAAATTTTTAAAAATTGTAGTTATCAGGGAAGAAAGGAAACGGAAGGAAGTTCCACAGGCAGGAAGTACAAAAAAAAAAAAAAAAAAAAGAAAAAAAAAAGAAACTGTTGAAGTAGAAGAGAGGTAGTTACATTTAACTATTTGAAAAGTTCACATTGTTTGGACTGTTGTTATCTTTATTGCTATATACACAACATTTTAGCCACTGTATGCTTCGACTGTCTTCAGGTGATTGGTATTTCAAACCAAACCTTTTATTTCGAAAGCCGAAGACAGAGCATACAATCGACAAAGTGTTGTGAATATGGCAATAAAGATGAGGACAATGGTCCACATAATGTAAATACTACATCTCAGAAGTATAGACAAATATTGAAATGTTCAGTAGAATTGCTAAAACTGTTGCTATATAAAAAGAATGGCATATAGTCTACTGTAATTTATTCATATTATGTAAAATCTATTGCACATTTACAAGAATACTTTCATGAGTTTGCTAAAACTGAAGAAAAATTAAAAGTGGCTAATCCTGTAAAATACAGTATATGAACATAAATTTGTCAATATGCTTTGTCTGTACTACTAAATGACTATTCTCAGGTCTCAACTCACCTATTTGATAACATTTCTATACATACCAATAAACATAAGTATCAACTCCATTGCCTGATAGGTGATTTTCTGATTTTAATGACATAGCTTTGCGGTCTAACACTTGATAGATTTGGTTTTAGTAGTAAAGTTGCTCGTCATAAAACTAAGTTTTACATTAAATCCAGTTAAATTTATAAAATTTATTGTAGTCATGAAGTATAAGAGATTTTTTGTCTAAAACAAACAGACTCTCTCCACGGACGTGCCGCGTGTTGATTGGTTTACCGAAAATAAACAAACGGACGTGCCGCATGCTGATTGGTTTATCGACACCACGTGATGTAAACAAAAAAGTATTAGGACGCTATCGTAAAAATACGTTTCCAATTCTAATTTAAAAATCACTTGTTTCTGATGAAGGACCGAGGGCGGTCTGAAATATAAAATACTATAAAAATAAACAAATACTGTTTAAAAAAGTACGTTTTTAAATTCAAAACTTTTTATTAATATTCTTTCCTATATATATATATATATATATATATATATATATATGGGTATGGGTAGAAGGGTACTGAAACATGTTTAGTTTGACCAATAATTCCTAACAAGAACAAAAGAAATTTGATATGCCCATATTTTGCTATGTTGGTTGGGCTGTAAACTTTTCAGCACCTTCTTATAGACTCAACCAAAACTGTGCATTGCAAATACCCAGACAGAGAACAAAGTTCAAAGACAAAATTATTAATGTTCAGAGTGACAGACATGAGTAGTTTCAACAAAAAGCAACTAAATTTAAGATGAAAAAACAGTAGTCAAAAATGAATAATAAAGTTTGACAATGCTTCACCTAATAAAAACACAAGATAATATTACAACAGAATTACTGTCTGCAACATGACAGCAAAAAGTTCCAGATAGTGTTAAGTAAATGATGAAAAAAGAAAAAAAAAAATCATCTCGATAAAAATTCCTTCACAAGTCGTTTTTGGCCATTTCGATCTGGTGCGTGCTGGGCTTTCATAAAGTGGGGATGGAGAGTGGCAGAAATAGAGTGTCAGTCCTAAAGACAGGATGAATGGAAACAGTCCAGGGAAGCAAATACCGCAACCCAAAGATGAACTGGAAATGAGCCAAAAATTAAACTGGCACATCTAAACAATTTTTACTATTAAAACTCAACAAAAGAAAATGTAAAGAATAAATAAAATTATGAAAAAAAAGGTTAATTTTAAATTCTAAAGAATATTGTACACTCAATAAAGGAAATCTCAAATTCTTTCCCAACAAACGAAGATTTTTTTATTGCTTCTTTTGCATCAACTTAAATATTACATATCATTTTGATAAAAATTTCTATTCTGTATAGTAAACATTTGTCTTAAAAAAGAAAATATTTGCTGTGACTGAGAAATAACAATTTACAACTCTAATTTACATATATGATTAATGAAATTACAATAAAAGTCATCCTATGCATGTTTTGTTAAATTTCTTGTAAATAGATTCCATCATTTCTGGTATATGATTAGAATCTCAAGAAAACACTATCAAATGAATGGAAAATCTAATACTATAACCAAAACAATAAACAGTCATTTATATAATAAAGAATATCTCCAACAATTATTAACTAAACTTTTATCTGAAATATCCACTGCATAATATTAGTTTTATGTGATATAGAGAGGAATGTTGGGTGCATTATAAAAGCAGGCATGTAAGTTTAATAAAAGGATCAAAGGATCAAATGTATAATCTTTTTTTAATGTGGTTCTACAGAAGGATGCTGAGGATACCATGGGCTGAAATGTGAGCAACAACAAGGTTTTGGAAAGAATAGAAACAAAAAGGAAACTTATATTTTACTTTAAGAGTAGGCAGTTTCTGAGGCATGTAATAAGAAAGGAGGGCTTGGAGAATCTGATACTCACAGAGCAGATAGAGGTAAAAGAAGGACAGAGGAAAACAGCATGTTACATACTCGATGGGCTTGAGCAAATGAATGGCAGAACAGGGTTTAAGAGAAATAACAAAACAAAACTTACAAAGAGCTATAAGGAACAGGAAAATGTGGAAGTCCATGATCACCTACATGTGTTGAAGGGACATGACACATAAAAGAAAAAGATTGGTTAAAAATAATCTTTAGGAGAAGTTCTCATCTTAATCCCCCCCAATAAAAAGAAAAGAAAGACTTTTTTTATGTAACTAAACTAGAATTGGTTGAATTCCTGAATACAGCATAAAACAATGTATTTTTTTTTAATGATTTAAACCACACATATATCAGTAATGGAGTTGCTTAGTGACAAAGGTTTGGGCTCAAGTTTGGGTAAAAGCCAGAATTTTAAAAGCTGATTTTCTCAGAAGACAGTTCTTTTAACTTTGATTATTGGCATAAAGCAATCTTCTACTCCCTGCCTCCTATAATTTCACCTTCCGTCATACTCATCTAAATTTAATCAATATGAAAAACTAAATTTCAGAGCTTCTGAGCTGCTATGTAATAACAATCCTCCTACATGGTAGCAAATGTAGAACAATTCCCTCACAGATGGAGAGATTTGAGTAGAGTGATGTAGTTCTACAAAAGGATGCTGATAATACCATGGTCAGAGTACATGAGTAACAAGGAAGACTGAAGAAAAATGGAAACAAAAAGGACACTTATGTTCAAAGGGCTTGGAGAATTTGACACTCACTGGGGATGTTGAAAGCAAACAGGAGAGGGTAGAGGTAGTGGACCACCTACTTGACCAACTTGCATGAATGAATGATAGAATGTATTCAGGGAGGACTGAAAAAAGACAAATGTTACAAGTTATAAGAGAGGAGAGGCCTAATTGCCAAGGTCCTGAATGGATATGGAAGTCCAATCATATATATAACTTCAATAACAAATAAAGAAAAGATGGGTAGAAACTGGGATGTGATTTTGCCACTGAGATTTGAGAATATTATTGATGTAGCATGTGACGAATGAAGAAGTTTTATGAAAGATAAAATTTACAAAGAAACTTGCTAACAATCAGAATATGACAGTTAAACTTTCTGGGACATGTACTAAAGAAGACAGGTTTGGAGAATGTAATACTCACAGTGTGGATCAAAAGTAAAAGAAAGTAGCAGGCAACTGATTGACAAATTTGAGCAAGTAGATGGAGAAACAAGTACCACAAAGAAAAAGTATGAGTTGCTAAAAAAAGAAAGCTGTGGAAAAACATAATCACCAACATCCTGAAGTGGCATGGCCCAGAGAAAGAGATTGTGTGGTACAAGTAGGTAAAATATAATTTTAATTTTTTCTAAAGGTTGATGGCTCATATGTAGAATATGAAAGAAATAGAAAATGCATGACTGGGTTAAAAGAAATCAAATTTACAATAGATTTAGTTCTACCTTATTCCAAAATTGTCACACTTAGAAAATTTTAGATATTGTGACTGATAATCACATTTGTGCTAACCAATTTTCAAATTATTGTTTCAAACATAGTGTTGCACATTTGTCACTTAATCTGAGGGCCCTGGAATCAGTATTAATTTTAAGGAACAGACCTCTGTCTGTAAACAGTAAGACTTATTGGATTACCTGAACCTTTAGGGAATTACATAAGTTGGTCATGTAGCTGATTATACCATTCAATAATTTGTTTTTTCCTCTCATTGAAAAAGAAGAAAAAGTGGTGAGAAGAAAGAAGAAAAAGCAGGAAGAAGAAGAAATGGGAAAAAGAAATAAGAAAAGAAGAGATGGAAAGGGAAAAGGAAAGGAACAAGAAAAAAAAATTATGAAGGGGAGAAGAAGTAGAAATGGGAAAAGAAAAAAGAAAATGAAATAAGAAAAGAAGAATTAAGAAGAAAAAAGAAAAATGGGAAAGGAAGAAGAAATAGAAAAGGAGGAATTAAAAAGAAAAAGAAATGGGGGAAAGAAGAAAAAAAGAAGAGGAGAAAAAGAAGTAATAAGGGACAAAAGAAAAATAACCAAAAAGAAAAAAATAAAGGAATAAAAAGAAAAAAAAAGATTAAAAAAAATGAAAGAACAAAAATAAAGAAAAAGTATACCCCACCAAAATGTTTTTTATTCTAATGCCATTTTTCATGTTTGACATTCTTTAGTCAGTGATCCTTTTTGATAAGCACTGACTGCAAAGTGGACTACTTGAGAGGCCTTAAATATTTTCTAAAGATATTTTCAATGTTTCCACTTTTTTGTACTCTGTGTTGTCCTCCCAAGAATTTATTCAATTTTCACTTATTCCTATGATAAATATAACAAGAACATAATAAAGTATTATCTTGTACAATAAGCAAATAATTAAATATACAATAAAACAGATGTTTGTTATGTAATTTTACATTTTTATTGCCAACTGAATATTAAGAGCAAAAATCTCTTGAATTCAGAATGTCAGAGGGCAGTGCTTCTTCAACTGGTGAACGATTCATTAAGTGTGAATGACTTATCGACATTTTTTTTCTCATTGAAATCACTAATTTTAAAAAAAAAATAATAACAAAACAATTAGATTCTGTGAAACAATGTTAATGTCTCAAATTTTTTCTTTATATATTTAAAATGATCAAAAACTTGTATAATCTTAACACTTGAGAAATTAGGAAAAATTAAATAAGAAAAAAACAGGGAAGAGAAAAGGAAGAAGAAAAAGAGATAAGAGAAGAAAAGGGTGAGAAAGAAGGTGGAAGAGAGAGAGAGAGAGAGAGAAAAAGAGAGAGAGGAAAAAACAGGAAAATTGGGAAAAGGGAAAGAAAAAAGCAAACTGGAAAAGAGAAAGCGGAAAGAGAAAAAAATAGGAAGAAAATGAGCAGGGGGAAGCCAAAAAAAAAAAAAAAAAAAAAAAAAAAAAAAGAATGAGAAAAAAAGAGCAAAAGGGGAAAAAAACTCACCTGGATTCTTTAATTAAAATGTTTCAGTGAGTGATGAGGATTAAAACTCTCATGAAATCATCAAAGCCCCAAGAGTTAAAGAGAATAAATTCAATCAAGCTGAAGATCATTAACTTGGCCATTAATTAGGAGGGGGAGGAGAAAAATAACAGTAGGCACCAGGTGGGCAGTTTTAATTAGTTGAATCAATTTGGAACTTTGCCAGAAAAATTAAAACAGCTCCATACATAGAAGATATCACTATGTGTGTGTTTGTATGTATACACACCAAATAGATATTTGACAGCCTATAAGGCATTTAATGTGCAGGTAGCATGATGATTAGCAGTGTTGAAAGAACTGACAAGATTTCAAGCTTTAGCCTAGTCAGTGATAAGCCAAGATGGCCTATGTCCTAAAGGGAGATCACACACACACACACACACACACACACACACACATATATATATATATATAAAAGAGATACATTTCTGATTATAACCACTAAACTTGATTCTCACAAATAGTGTAGACTTCATGGTATCCCTGCAATAGTCCTTAAGAAATGTGCAAAAGAACTGGTTTCTATTCTCTCTCTAAATTCTACAAATATCTTACTGCTTCTTGCTTGTCAGAAATCTTCCAGTCTTTGAGAACTCAGGTGAATTGTCTGATCTTTCTATCAACCTATTAGTCTTCTCTTTGACAAAGTACTAGTGGTACAAATCAACTCTGAATTGGTTAGACTGGTGATTCTCAATGTGGGATGTATGACCCACAGGGGAGCAATTTGATTGTTAGGTGTTTTGCTCATAAAAGTCTTTGTTCTTGTGATCTATTAGCCCTAATGTACAATTTAATTAAAAGTACTGATCAAAGTATTACAAAAAAAGCTTCTTTTGAAATTAGTTTTTGTTTATAAATTTAAATATTTCAATTCTCTATTACATGCCTTGAAACGTTGTTTCATATAAACATAAAATAATATAAGACAATCCCTAATATTTTATTTTTTGGTAATTTCTTGCTCAGAACTTTGTCTTTTATTTATTTTTTGTTTTTCATGGATGCCATATTATTTTTAAGTTTGTTTAAGCCACCTAAAGGCTTTAAAGCAGTTTGAGCCTTAAACAAACTTTAAATCAAAGTATTGGTGTTTTAAGCATCACTTAAAACGGAGTTCACTTTTTACATAAGAATTATATATCAACATATGGGGGGCAGACATCATGATTCTAGAGGTGATTAGGTGGGGCATGGCCAAAAAAGGTTGGGGAAACACTGGGTTAGACATTTCATATTTCAGGAACTTCTTTCAGATAAGCGAAATGGCATTTGCTTTTCTTGGTCAACAGCTGATGTATTAATAGTTATTGTTGAAAGGGTCTATCAAGCTTTAGATAAAAATGGGGAATTTCAAGCTGTTGATTTGGATATTGTGAAGGCATTTGACAGGTTTGGCATGCTGGTCTTCTTCACAAGTTGAAAGGTTATGGTACTTCTAGGCAAAGTTTTGATTTGATTCAATCTTTCTTATCAAAATACAAAATGAAAGTTGTCAGTCTTTTTTTCCCATTAATACAGGTGTCCCCCAAAGCTCTATCCTTGAAATTGTTGTTGTTAATTTTCATCAACAACTTTCCTGATGCGATCAATTCTCTTGGTTTCTATGTTGATGACAACTATTTACTCCTGCCTTTCTGTTTGGTTCAATAACTCTGACTGATCTATGGCTACACAGTTATGTTCACAAAAAGGACTCTGCTGTGTCATGACACATTCTTTCTTTTATTTTAGTTATCTTTAGTGATTTGTACTTGCAGGGGAAGAAGGGGACCACTCTCTTCGTTCATCAAAATGCCTTACCCTTCAAATGACTTGTTGGCAATTATCTCTTCTTGAACCAATGCTGAATATGAACACTAACTGTGCCATTTCAAAAATGTTCAGACCTAGTCTTCTAGCCATAACAATTTAGTCTGTATTAAAGTCATGCAGAACTTTTTTTTCTTGGCCATAAATGTGACAGTTAACCCATCAAAATAAAATAAGCAGGTTTACTCCTTTATATACATCTGATCCTTATTTGCACAATTGTTACAAGACATAAGCTATCAATTTTTTTTTTTTAAATCATATCACCCCGAGCAAGGCGGTAATGCCACTGATGAGCAGAGGGGCTACATAAGAGTGAAAAGATTGGAAAAGAGAAAGCCGGAAACCACATCCTAAACAGGAAACAAGGGATGAGCCTCTACACCTGTTCAATAGACGATCTTGCCATATATTGCTGGTTATGCTATGGCATATCATTGTCAGGCATTTCAACATGGTGTAATGGTAAGCAAGCTTCTCTTGCTAGATGAACTATGACTGAGTAGTGTGTTCAATCATCACCTCCTTAAGCTTAGTCTTGTGCCACAACTAAGCTATATACTAAGTGGCACTTTGGCATGTGTGTGTATGAAAGGGAAACTATTCAATGACCTATTGTGCTTTGAAAACAAAAATATTTTTCTTGTACAGACATTAACAATAAAAACGAAATTAGTCTTACATATAACGGTTATAAACAGTCATTGTTGCTATCAAAAGATAAATCTATATAATGAAAGGGATAAAAACCCCAACATAAAAAGGTTTGTCTTCTCATGGCATTAAGAATAATGAAAAAAAAAAAAAAAAATTAGGTTAAAATCTTCCTTAACTGTCTAAATCTATACCAAATCTCAGGACTGAGATACAACCAATTTCAGGCAAACAAACAATTTTTTCCCAATTATATAGATAGATAGATAGATAGATTAGTCTTAAGTTAAACAGATTTCTCATGAATTTTTTTGACTAGCTTTTGCCATCTTGCATTTTATTTCAATGTTGAGATCATATTTCTATTCTCCGCCCTTTCAGCAAATAGCATAGAACAGAAATAAAGTTATAAAAAATAACACACACACACGTTTTTTGATTGCTAGAAAAGTCAAATGTTTTAAAGAACCAGCAGTCTATGGACCCAGTCGCAGTCCAGTAAGATTATCATGGCTTGGTAGAAAATGTCAGTCAATAAATGACAAAGTTTCGGCATGTGTTTCTTTTCAGTTAAGTTGTGTACTGTGTTTCAGACTTGAACCGCTTTTCCTTCTTTCAGTAAAGACAGGTTGTTCTATTTTCGTAAAAATTCTATTGTTTACATGTTCAAATGCCGATGTGATAGGGTATACATAGGACGTACCAATCTGTCATTGGAATCATGAGTAGTGCAGCACATCTCTGCAAATGTACATTCGGATAGTCGTAGAAGGTCTTTAAGAACCACTCAGGCTGTTTATGATTCGGTGATTGGACAACACTTACTTGATAATCAAGACTGTGCCTCTAGGTATGAGGACTAATAGTTTTCTGTCCTGCACAGCGCCTGCTTGGCCCATCATTTACGTGTTTTGGAGATTGCATACCTGAAAATCCACCAGACAGAAAAAGCACTTCATTCACTCCTTTTGATTGTTGGGGGGATTGTGAGTTTTTCTTTTACTCTTGTGGGACTTTGTGTTTACACCCCCCTTATATTTGAATTATTATTGATTAAAATTATGTTTTTAAAAGGGTTCCAACTTCCCTTCTGTAATTAATTTTCATGTCCTGTCTATCATTAACAATACCGCCAACGAGCACCTTTGAAAGGGTCCCAAGATCTTACATTATGACGCCAACTTCATTTAAGTCCATTTGTTATTTCTGCAGGTACAAGTCTGTGTGTGTGTGTGTATATATATATATATATATATATATGGATGTATAAAATCTGTTAATCAATTCACCCCAGGCAAGGCATTTAAATTTTTGGAGCTTGTAGTTATCAGGGAAGCAAGAAAATGGGAGGGTGTTTCACAGATCATCTTGTACCAACAACTAATCGGTGCACTCTTAAAAATCAATTCTCAAAATCCTTTTATTGATGTATCAACATTAGTTACAGATGCAAAAGGATAAAATATCTGCTACTTGTTGTGCCTTTCTAGGCTTACATCTTCAGCTGATATAAAGAGAAAGTCTATTTTGAATCCATTGCTAGGTCAGCTGCTAAGAAAGTTGGTTCACAATGTCACGATAGACAATTTTTCTCTTTGAAGATTACTGCCATATATGGTCCAGTGCTTCTGCTATATATTTAGAGATACTTGATAAAATCCAAAAGCAGAATCAGCAATATCATTGGTCCTGACCTGGCATCTTAGCTTCAGTCATATTCCCACCACAGTAAAGTATGTTCACTAGTTCTTTTCTATAAATACTTTCATGGTAATTGTTTGAATGAACTCTTTATGGTACCTAGACTTTATAAACTTAGAAGCTCAGTACTAAATTAACAACAAGGTCACATCAATTTACAGTTAAATTAGCTAGATGCAACTGTAAGTTTTATGGTTTATCTCGCTTGTGGAACACTTTCTAGCTCCATGCCTTCCTGACAATTTTGATAAAATTTAATTTGAATGCAATGTCAATCATTTTCTACTGTCTTCCTGATGACTTTTCTATCTTTTTTAATGTGTCTGTTTTCTAATTCTTTCACACCCAGTAACCTCCTGGGTCTTAGTGACTTTACTGCCTTGCACAGGGTGAATTTGATTAAAAAAAAGAAAAAATTCACATATGTGCAATATAAATATAGCATTTCCCAAATCAAATTAAGAAGTTATTTCTTTCTTCTTCTATATGCAGTGTTTTGTCTCTTCAGAACGTAGGCAATCATGACTCACCACAATTTCCCTGTCCTCTGTAGCTCTTAATAAATTTTGTCTTTTTGTTATCACTCTTAAATCTTGTTCCACCATCCATTCACTCAAGTTCATTATATTGTTTTCCTCTATTCCATTTGCCTTCAAATTTGTCCTGTGAGTATCAAATTTTCCAAAACCTCTTTCCTCATTATGTGCACTAGAAATTTTTACTATCTCTTCCAGATTTGAAGTATAAGGGTATTTTTTGTTTACATTTTCCTTAAAACTTCTTCATTGCTCACATGACCAGGCCATGGTATTCTTGTTATCCTTCTACAGAACCACAATTCTGTTACTTAAAGTCTCTTCATTTGTGAGGAGATTGTTCAGCATTCACTATCATATAGGAAGACAGATATTACAAAACAATTCAGTATTCTTTTCTTTGTTCCAAGCAAAATTTTCCTGTTTCTTAGTTTTATATAACTTTATTTGTACAAGTAATTATCATTATCTGATTATATCTGTTGTGCAGAAGCTAAAACAAAGAAAAAAATTAAGCAGTGAATTCTTAAAACTTATGAAAGAATGATTGTTTTTCATTGTTATGTGTTTGTTATTTAACAAAAAAAAAAAAAAAAAAAAAAAAGATGACAGAGAAAAGATAAGGCTTACACTAAATTCCATAAAATCTCACACCAA
This sequence comes from Ascarosepion bandense, assembly GCA_037127315.1. NCBI lineage: Eukaryota > Metazoa > Mollusca > Cephalopoda > Sepiida > Sepiidae > Ascarosepion > Ascarosepion bandense. The sequence continues at coordinate 1,531,712 of JBBBDQ010000195.1, read as the reverse complement.
AAACTTCCTTAAATGAAGTAGCACTGAAAGGTCATGCTAATCTTTAAAAAAAAAAAATTTAGAAGGAGAGCTGTTAATCTACTACTATTCCTATTGTTGGCAGAAAACAGCCAGCTGGAAGTCTGCAGGCTGGACATTTCTATGCCAAGTTCAGTGGCGAAGCTCCAGGATTGCTGTGGCTCATAGCACTGCATCGAGATTCAATGGACGGCACAAACTGTCTGTACTGTTCACAGCTGGAGGATTGTTTTTTTTTTTGCATCTTCTATTGGACAGTTCTTTGAATCATTAATGCTATATACAATTTTAGCTGGAAAAAACAAAACAAAAACAGAACAGCACAGTAAAAGGAAAAAGACAATGTGCCTGAGCACAATAGGGTGAGTCAGTGTCAGAACAGAAACTAGTTTTTCTCACAAAGTGAATGGAATTACCAAATTCAATTGCAAATACTTATTCAAATAATATAAGACAGCACCTGCCACTCCCATTTGTCTTCTCATGGGCATTTTTATTTGCTTTATTTTTTTCAAAAAAGTTCTGGTCAATTTTGCAACAGGAACAAGAAAACACTAAGTTGTCCCAATATGGAATTTAGAGGTAAAACAAAGCAGAATAAAATACAAATAATTATACATTTACTTAGATCTATTTGTAGAAAAACTCAAATATTTCAAAATCTAATAGTTAATTTATGAATGAAGATTTCCGTGAAAAATTTTCCTCTCTACAATCAATCTGAAGTATTATTATCTGTGAGCAAAGCAGAATGTTTTACTCATAAACATTTCCATCTGCCCTCATAACTCATCAGGAATATCTTTGCCTTATCTTCCACCTAGAATGGAATCTTTGAGTGATATAAATAGCTATATAACTATATCAATAGTTTCTGCTATGATCCCCACAAGGTATGCAAATTTGATGATATTCCTGAAAATGTCCGAAGGAAAAGTGCTCCTGAATTGGCACCTGTTCTCTCCAAACTTTACAACAAATAGCTTGCTGGACTTGTTCCAGCTTATTGGAAATCCCCTTCTGTAGTTCCTGTCTGTAAGAATTCTGGTAAACCTGATCTCTTGAATTATTGCCCTACTAAACTTTTACCTCTTTTTGGCAAAGTACTAGAGGCTTTAATCAACCATTGACATCAGCAGAAAATACATGACTATCTCCAGCCCAGTAGGTCAATATTGGTTTCAAATGAATCACATTTGTTACAAGAATATTCTAATGAAGAACCTATTGAGAAATAAATTCTGAAACTCATGACTGGCACTAACTGCTTTACAACTGACTAATCAAAAAAAATTTAATATCATAAATAAGAATGTTAAAATTTCCTTCTCATTCTATTCCAGTAACCAGGTTAAATTACTATCACTTTTCTGTGTATTAAAAAATTACCATAACCTAAAAAATAATTGATATTTTAAAATTTCAAACACTAATATTCCCAAAAGTCATGTTGTGTTCTTGGCATTGGAGTTCACATCTTTGTTTTTACCAATTCATTCAGAAAGAAAATCTTTCAGAAGAGAGAAAATAATCATTCTTGTTGATGCTTCTAGACTTCTTAAAGTAGCAATTTTCTTCAATTGGTGATGCTTGTGGTTGAATTTGTGGTATCACGATGTGTTTAAGCTTCTTGAACCTTTCACTATAGAAGAACAAATGAAGGGGTTTTGTTTACAATAATTCTCCATTTTTTTTTCCCTCAATGAATAGTCCTTCACATCAACATTTGCTTTCATGACTAAAGAAGGTTGCTAGAGTGTCACTATTGTAATGTTAGTAATTTTCTATTATTTACATGTCGATTATTGTCTTCATCTTTGTTGCAATCATAATTTTTGCCATTGTATCCTCTGGACTTCATCAGGTGTATGTCAATCCAGATAACTTCTGAGGAATTTTATTTAATCTATGTAGATAGCTTGTTCTTGTTCCACTGCCTATATCTAGAGATATTTTATCTAGTTATTTTAGTACTACTTGCATATTTCACACTACCAGTAGAGAGAGTGAATTCACAATTACTATATCACCGAATTCATAAACCAACACTTTAATTCACTATGCTATTGTGCCATGGGACAATTTTGTGTGAAAAAACTTGGTGCCTTAACCCTAATCTGACTGCTGATTAGTGTTGCTCTGGTCATACCTGACTACATTCACTGAATCTGCTGTATTTTAATTTTACTTGGATAAAAAAAAATTGTCTCTTCCTTTTTGGAGTTGATTAATATACATGGTGGTCAAAAGTCTTTGTTCCAACATTTAATGTTCTTGCAAGAAATATCTCCACACCCAAATAAATCAGACATCTATATAACCCCTCCTGTCATCCAGTTGTCTTATGTGTATGTATATTATAAGTTCAGCTGGGTTCACTTCTTTATTTATGCCCATTTCTGCACTTGATGACTTTGGGGTTTTCTGGGCTAACCACTAACATCTTAACTTTCTGAAGTGACACAGAGCACAAAAATTATTTTGGTATCTTTTAAGATAAACCTTGTACACATTAGGCCACTACAGATATTAGAACAAGGTTCCTGATGAACATTAAATTTGATACAAGCTTCTGATATTTCCTGGCAGAAAGTACTACACTAAAGACAACACTCTGGATACAACCACTCAATCTTTATGGAATTTCAGTAAATCTCATGTAGCAGGCTGAGTTACCAGATTGCCAGCATTACTACAATTTAAATCTTGCAACTTTTGGAATTATCTAGCATTCACTGAAATCGAGAAGTGATATTACATAAATGAATTGCTAATTTTAAGGAAAATGGAAACAAAAAGGAATGAGACAATTGAAATTTTTGGGACACATAATGAAGAAAGAGGATCTGGAGAATTTGATACTCACAGGACATATTTAAGAGAAATAGAGGACAAATTGTGAGTAACCTACCCAACAAGTTTGTGTGAATGGTTGGCAGAACAATTAGTGGGAAGGAGAGTTAAAAAAAAAACACTACTTAGGAATATAAATAACAAGAAGTTGTGGAGAGTCATGATTGCCCACATCCTGAATGAATGTGACACATAAAAGAAGAATTTGGGCTACTAGTAAGACGTTAATTCAAAACTTAGTAGCACTAATATCACTCAATCTAGCAACCTTGGTAGCAGCTTATACAGTGTTGTTTGGTTCCAACTGCAGGTAAAATAATTGATTTAACAGCCAACATACCCCTGTCAAAATAATTGGTAGTGGAACATAGTACCTTTTTCAAGGGCATTAATCTGAACATGATGTAAAAGTCTTGACATATAACCATTATGTCACCTGACACTTCCTTATTTGGTTATTTTTTTTCTGAACTCAGTAATCTATATATTAGAACACACTCAGCTATTGGGTGTGTATAATGATAATACACACTAAAAAGTCTGCCTCCTTCTACCGAGTGCCTGTAGCTCAGAGGTAGAATCGGCGACTGACGCTAATTCGGCCAGGTTCCAATCCTGGATACAAAGCAGCTGTCTAACTGCACTGATGAGCTGTGATACAGACCTTTTTTTTTATCAACACTACTGATGCAGTAGACATGTGTCTTTACAAAACAGACATTGTCTGCTGTAATTATACATAAATTATATTTTGGCACCTCCAATATAACTCAACATCTAAGGTTTAAAATGCATTTTAAAAATGAAGTTTTTTTTTCTTGAAGCTTTTATTTTAGTTTTAATTTTAAGTTAATAGATTAAATCTAATATTTTCAATAATCAAAACAGTTTACTATATTTCAAAATGAATTGAAATTGATAAGAATGATTTGTTGCTACATTGATAAATGTCAGTACAACATAAATCTCTATATCAAAACATCTTTCAAAAACAAAATATACTTCCCTGAAACTTTATTTGAGGAAGATTATCTAAATTAAACAAACATTACTTTTAGTTTAAAATAACACAGAAAAAGTTTTTTAAACAGAGGCGGGTGGTTTTATGAGGTTAGAAGATTTATTGTTAGCTTAATTTGTTATTTTTTTTAGTGAAGGGTATCTAACTGTAAAAATTACTTAAACACCTTTTTTTATATAATTTTTAAATACCCAGTAATTTAAAAGATTTTGGAAAATATTTTATAATATTTCCGCTAATTACTCTAACTGACAATCCAGTTTAATGAAAAAAATTGATTTAAATTCTTCAAGAACTTGTTTATATGACTAATTTAAACATTAAGCCATACAAAACTGAATTTCTTGAAATTTCATAAAATTAAATAATTGTGTGGGGGTGGGAGGAACAGATGCAAAAATAATTATTTCCATTAAATAGCAATTTGTTATTTCTCAAAGAATGAGCCAGCACAGCCATGCAACAGTGCTATAAGAATATAGCAGTGAAAGTATCAAATTTATTTTTCCCCATCTGAGTTGCCAGGAATTGCCATTTTAAAAACCACTAATTCTGTAATCCATATCCATAATCATGAGAATTCTTGGCAAATTTTTTGTTTCTTGTGAATACACAACTACATGCATCCCTCCTATTATAATCAATTCTAAATGAATGACCACTGCTTGCAATCCATCTCATAGCAGATCTTTGAAAAAAATTGAAAGGCAACATTTGTCTGCATGAGTGGCTGGTAATCTATCACTAATGGCAGAGATCATCCTAATCCCATTCACAAGCAAATTCAGAAATGGATAGACTCACCTTATTTAATCCGGGGATTAAGCAAAGCAAGGACAAGCAAGAGTCAAATGTGTTTTATGAATCTGAAAAGGCCAATAATTTATTACTAATGTGAAAGGTTTTACCATTTTCAAAAAGACACAAGGGGTTTCTTTCTTAATTCATATTTTTTTAATTAATTTTTTCTAAAATATCTTCAAAAAATTTTCTTAAATATTTTCTGCATCTAAACAAAAATCAGTATTGTTTACTTCAGCTGCAAGAAAATAATCCTATACAAAAAAAAATTAAAAAATACATACAAAACTGCATCATTTTCTTAACTTTGACATTTAGGCAGTGCCAATTTGTATATCAATACATTCATTACATAAGAACAAGATCAAATGAAAATAAGAGTTAATGCACCACCTTCTAAATATAGCAGATGGGATTTATTTGCCCCAGGCTTTTAACAATGTTGTGGAATCAGCTGTCTGCTATAGTATATTATATATATATATATATATATATATATATATATATATATATAACGCTGTAAATATACTATACTGAAGAAAATCATAACCAAAGATTTTTATACTTTAAACACAACTAGTATTTGCTTTTAATTAACTGTTACTATTTAAATGGACTGGTCCACTCATAAAAAATTTAAAAAATAAATAGGGAAACATTTTCCAATTTTTGTTGATTAGCATTTGTCAGACCTTTCTCAACCTGACATTTGTCAGAATTGAAAAATATTAAGATTTTTATTTATTTATTTAGAAGAGGTCTCATGTATAATAGCAATACAGTGTCAAATCAACCCTTAATTTTACAGTCATTTGCACTAAGTTTTTTTATTTACTACAAATCTTGTGCCTTGAAAATATACCTGCTGCTCAATTCCATGTGCTCTTCTTGTAAGAGTTCAGCTTAAAAAAAGAGACAAAGAGAAAGTCACTAAATTTCTTGCCAATAAAACGGTTCCTTTTATTCTATGGAATGATGGCAATTAGATTGTTTTTGTACATACCCACTAGTTTTTTATTTAAAAGAAATCTTTTTGTAAAGTAAGAAAGTCTGTTTTTATGTGCAAATATCAATGGCATATGCAGTTTCAAACAAATTGCTATTTTTATATAACAAATCTCTGAGACATCAATTTCACACTGTGTTGATACTACAAACATGATACCCGCTGACTAAAATGAGAAATTAATATATTTTTTATTCTGACAAATGTCATGGCCTAAGAAAGTTCTAAAGAATGCTAATCTACAAAAGTTATTTCCAAAAATAAATTATCCCCATTTTTCATGAATGGCCTAGTCTAAGTTGTACCAATTAACCTTTTATGGTCATAGTTTCATTAGGGGAACATATTTTAAAACAGGTTTAATTTTTTTTTTTTTAAAAATACCTGACAAGCATTACTTTAGATTATTATTTGCACCAATAATATATATATATATATATATATATATATATATATATATATATGAAAGAAACTAAAATACAATAGGCACTAACATATTGTATTGAAATAATATCCATGACATTAATTTATACAGATTTTTATAAAGCTTTCCACCCATCTCCAGGCATTCAAATTTTCCAGAATAAAAGTTACTGAAGAAACACGCTTGTATTTAATTAATGCCAATAAATCAATATCTATTCATTTTATCATCAGATACATCCAATCAAAGATAAGGATCAGAATTAAGTGAAAAAAATAAAAATAAAATGAAAATAATAGAGAGTGAAATGCAGACCTCTCACAGTGGACACTAATATACCAAATATTATTTGGATAAATGAAGATCTTTGTATATTGGCTTTTGTTGTTGCGAACATATTTTAGATGATCCAGTTTTCAGCCATTGTAAAGTGTATTCTGCATGCAAAAAGTAAATTTTTACATCAAGGTAAAAAAAAAAAAAAAAAAAGCATTCCTATACCATCCAGATCAGAGCATTTCCATAGTGCTAGGTACACCAAATGATCACGTAAGTCCAAATTGTATCCAAACACCCACTTTTGTAAGAAAACCAAAATATTGTGTCAATAACAGCAAGTATAAAAAGGGGGTTTACCTACTAAGCTCTGTGTGTGTATATATATATATATATATATATGTGTGTGTGTGTATATATATATCATGTGACAGCTTTAAAGAACTCTCCATTTAAAAAAACAAACAAAAAAAAACAGTAAAACAAAAAATTACATTAGTCAAACATGAGAACATAAAAATACCATCCTTGAAAATGGCCTGTGAAGAGGCTGAAAGCGCTTGGAAAGTAAAACATTATGGAACATTTTTACATTCCTCATCTACAGCAAAAAGGAAACATGTAAGAATACTGGAATAATTAAATCAAAAATTAATAAAATCTTCCTTGTCAGTCATTATTAACGAAACATGTTTAAATGAAATATTTCTGCTCAAATATATATATATATATATATATATATACATATATATATATAATTTGTGTATTTAGACAGCCAATTTTCTTTTAGACATGTCAGATTAAATAAATTGCAAACATTGTGACTGCTTATTTTTAATAAAATCCATTCATACTCACGGATAATATTTTGCATATTATAATTGAAAGATACCAAAAATGAGCTGTAACTTTGAAAGTTGATTTTTATTAATTTCTTGATGTTCCCAAGTACTTTCAATCACCTTTCGAGTTCATCTTCAGGGGTGTGCGCTGTGGTAATGAAAAATAACCGCAATACCATGTTGCTAAAAATTACTGTAAATTTTCTTCTTGCTTCAAATATAAAGGTTGACAAATTGCTTAGCATTTATTAGAACATAAAAATTATCCAAAATGGAATTTTTTTTATGTTGTAATGTCATGGTCATGCACATGTTAAAGCATGAAAGAAACTGTTCTTTTTATAAACATTTTAGAACATTACTACAGTATTCATTGCTGATTCTATTAATTGATGGCTTAAGTTTTTAATGAATATTGCAGCAGGGCTCTGTAGTTTGCTTTTGTTGTCTTCTTGGTGTAGAATCATTATTGTTATCGATCATTATTTTTTTTATATTGTGAACGTAGACAGGAATGTTACTGTAGATGTCTAAAAATAAACAAATGGTCAGACATGTGTAATGTAAGACATCTTGTTAATGTAGTTATTGTAAATCCAACATATATATTTGTTTTTTTTTGTCGAAGATACATTCTCCCAATAGACATTTGAATTGATATATGTTGGCTTTACATAATACTTCAGTTGGTAGAGAGGAGATATTACAGATAATTAAATTAGTAGTATTGCATTTTTTATAATATATCATGAATTTCAATTTTTTATGAGTATTAACGGGAGATATATTAGTACGAATTAGATTTTTTAAAATCATAAACATCTTTAATTAAAATCATTGGAATACTGCCACAAAAAAAAAAAAAAAAAAAAAAAAAAAAAAATCGGAAGATTGGATGAACAATTGACTGCTTGATTTATAGCATGTAATTCAATCAGTCAGTTAAGTACCATACATGATACTTGCTTGGGTGATCATGTCTCGAAAAAGACATAAGTGACTGTACAGAAATTTTTCTACAGTAGACTGGTTGCCAACCAAGGCTATAAAACCCAATCTGTCCTGCTATTAAACCCATAGTTGGAGGGAAGAGATGAATTGATACCTTTCCCAAGGGTATGTGCATAAGTAAATACAACGAATATCAAACTATAATTTGAACTCAATTCTCCAATTTCTTGTTTCGAGCTAATATCCACTGCACCACTACACATCATATAGAGACAAAATTCTGTTGATCAATATTCTAATACAAATTTTTAGAATTGAGGATTTTGTCATTTTTTAAAAACTATGCCAACTCATTGTTTTGCACATTTTGCACAGAAATCAAAGTTTTATTTGCTGCTCTCGGTTTTAGTTAAAGACTAAGTAATACACTTGATAGCAAATGATCAAATACTGATGATGGATTTCTGGGTTGTACTTTTCCTCTAATAGTCACTGTTTCATAATTAAATGGAAAATGTCTTTCACAAACAACAGTGTTTGGTTTGTCAGGGGTGTTGTCACAAAGTAGAGCCTTTAACCAGAATTCTCACTCATTTTCATCTTTGGGAAGACAAAATACATGAACCTTATTTTGTTAATCATAGTTACCACAACAACCTGTTACACAGCACTTTTTAGACTACTAAAATTAAAAGTTATTAACTAAATTATTATTTTGTAAAAATTATATGGTCCTTGTAAAAAGTGAATGAACCTTATATTCTAAAGTCTGGAGGGTTTGGGTTTCAGAATTTAATATTTAAAGTTTGTATGAATGTGGGAATCTTCTAGAGGCTAACATGGATTAAGAAATTATAGGTAGGATGAAGGAATTTAGGATTCAGACATGAGAATTTTAGATTTTGGAGGGGAGGGGGCAGATCAATCATCCCCACCGCCCATTAAGTACAATTATCTAAACAAAATTAATCGGTTTGATATATTTTAAAATTTACTGTAAAAAATATTAAACTGGTTTATTCTGTTTTACATTTTGAACAACAATACGAGTAAAATTCAATATACATTTATTATTACTTTTTAAATTTTTGAATCAATATATTTGTCATAATGAAGAATAATATCATAGACAAAATATTAAATTACATTTTTATTCAATTTTCTTTAAATGAACAAATTTCTGTATAATAAAATAAAACAACAGTGTAAACAGTTATGTTCATTTCTTTTTTTTTTTTTTTTTTTTTTTTACAAACTGGTATCAACGTATTTCACCTGCTATAAAGAAAATCCAAATTATTCATTAAAAGACGAATTTTATAATTAAAATATTGTGTGGCATATTTTTTAAAAATAATTGTAAAATATTAAATTTATTATTGAATTTAATTTTTGACATTAACTTTATGCGATAAATTCTACAATGTCATTTTTTTACTAATTTTGCAGTGAAAAACATTACATTTGTATTTTTTAATGCCATCTATTTATTTATGAAAACTTTTTTTTTAAAAATACCAGTTAAAGAAGAACAAATTGTTCATAGAAAATTAATTTTATAATTAATATGGTCATTGCTGAAGAAAAATAGAGAAATTTAATTTAAATTAACTTTATTTGATAAAATTTTTAATGAGACTAGTGAATTTTGCATGGAAAAAACGTTTGTTTAAAAGTAAAATATGCATAGTTCAAATAAAATAAATAAAAATTATACTTACTTCAGTATCTTAAATAATAAACTTAAGTTAGTCCAATGATAAAACCTAAAAATTTCTTAAAAAACAATTTTTTTTAAATCCAGTTCAAGCAATAAAGTTTGACATGTTAATTGTTCACTTCTGGACCTAAACTCAGTGTAGAGGCTTCAGTTAAGGATTGCCTTGATGGTAGCTTAAATACAAAAAAAAATGACATAGATGCTCTATCAGACATGCTAATTATATAATTCTGCAGACAATAAAAACAATTAAATCTTACTTTTTTTAAAATCTTTATACCACAAAAGAAAAGTGTGTCAAAAAGACAGTTATCCCTTAACACTACTATTACTGTATACACTTGAGTCACTCAACAATGTTTATTATAAAATTATAGATTTTAAGAATATGTGAACCTTGTGATATTTATTAGTAAACTTTTATAAAGATTATTTACCATTTTATAAATAAATAAATTTCAAAATTTATTAAAAAGTTTATAAAACATTACAAAATTATTACTATGTAAACCAACTACAATGCAATATTTATTATTTATCACTTTATAAATAACTATGAAAAGTAGTTTTTTTTATTCATTCTAATAAACGGTGCTTAATATTTTTAATATTTTTCTTGTCAATTCTCAAGAATAAAGAAAATGCATAAATTCATTTTCTTGTGTTTGGGTTTTATCAAGATTCTAATCTCTTAAAACATTCTCAGAATTGTAGACAACAATGCAATAAAGATTACAGGGTGCTTACAAGATTTTGGTTTGTACAAGGAATTGCTTGTTTTAAAAAGAGGAAGATTGTTTATTTGGTTAACAAATAATGAATAAAAGTCTAATGACCAAAATATGAAAACAACTTCAAAGAAGTAGATAATAAATAATTGATTAAAAAAAAATAGCATGTTTGATTTTGTTAATAATTTAATTTTAATTCAGATCATTGTCAAAATAAATAGAATGATTTCTTTAGATATCAGAATGCCTCTATACAAATATAAACAAATAGGACAAAATGTTGCAAGATAGTGGATAGACTAAGAAAAAAAAAGCACAAGAAAAACTAACCAATCAAAATAATTTGTCTGTAATTATTAAATTATAATATTTCTCATAATTTTTTTCCACAAATATCTGTTGTTATATGTGCTTATGTCATATGCATATCAGAAAATGTACACTTAATTCCAAAATTCTCATGATCTTTTAATAGAAGACATCATGATCACTGGAATAAAAATGAGACATTTCTTCACAGTTCTAAATTAATGGTTTTCTCACAGGAAATAGAAAAAAGAAATCATTAAAAGACTTTAAAATTATTAGAAAATGAGTTGTAAAATTCAGTCATAGCTAATGCAAAAGGAGAGACAGGGGAAAATGAGAGAGAGAAAAAGAAAAAAAAACAAGAAAGGAGATGACAAAAAAAAAAAAAAAAAAAAAACTAAGAAAAATTAAATGGGTAATAAACACAAAATGTGGATTGAAAAGCAAGAAAATATTTGAAGAAGCAAGAAGTACAAATGGAAGCACAATGATGCAGAATATTAAGAATATTGGCCAAAAACATAAAAGCAACCAAGCTATCACCTTCAGGTAAACATGACAAGGAGAATTGCATAAGTTGCATAATTGTATAAGTAATACATAAAAACTGATTTATCAAGAATAATTCTTGGTGATGAATGTAGAGAAACATTGAATGAACATGATGGCTGGGCAGAACAGGAAATAGTTAAGCAACATAACAGAAACGAGGTGGAGTAATATTTTGGGATCTGTAATGTAAGTTGTAAAAGTATCAACCCATTCAAAGGTGATGATGGCCACAAGATAAATGCAGAGAATTATTCCAAGTTCTTAGACAAGAGGTTTTTTATTAGGTGATACAGGTTACAACCAAGAAGCTTTAAGCTAAAGTGTCTATTCCTGCTAGATATATGCTCTTTTGTACTCAGCAAATCTGACTATTGAACACCTTAGCAAAACAAAACTCAAACAATAGAATGGTCACCAGTCTCTCCAATAAAAAAACTTTTAGTCTATCATTAAAAGATGATATAAATTGAAACGAAAAACAATAATTAAGTAAAGATGACTAGGAAGCCATAAAAAATCCTGCAAGTAATGTTAAATATGAAACAGTAAAAAAAATTTAAGAAAACCAATAAGAGAAAAAGTGATAAAGGTTATAGAATATCAATGAGCCCTTATTAATATGTGAAATAATAAAAATAATTTATATAGATATGTGGAATATTGTGTTCATCAAATGTTTTTATAGCCTATATTTTTATTAATTTATAAACCAAAATTTATGCTACAATTTGTAATAAAAGCATGCAAATCCAACATAAGTTATGATTAATATTTCTCATAAGATTATATATTAAAAGCTGAAACCATTACAATGTGCTGTTTATGTAAGTATATTCTAAAAAATGTTACCAACATAGATTGTTTCATGTAAATTTTATTGAATTACAAAATAAAATCTGAAATTTTATAACTCTTGGAAAGAGTATTAAACTGAAGATCTAAAAAAAATCCATTTCAAATTCAGGTTTCAGCATTAAATTATTTTAGTAAGTGTGTCTATTTGAATCCTTCAATGGTTTTTGGTTGTGATATACAAAAATAATTGGCATACTGCATCTAAAAGAGTTTTTTTTTTTTTTTTTTTTTTTTTTTTTACTGGAGTTCATATGAATGATATTTAAGATAATAATTAATTTTGATATTTAACTTTCTTTCCCTCTTAGATGACTACTTATTATTGTCTCAAATTAATTTCTCTCAGAGTGATTGCTACACTAACTGAATCAGCCTCAGGTAAACACAGAAATTGGCATTATTATAGGAGAGTTATAAGACTTGCATTGGCTTACCTGAATTTGAATATAATAAAGACATGAAAGAGAGTGTGTTTTTAAGCATCCAAACAATTTATACTTTGAAAGTGTAAATTTATAATTCAAAAGCAAAAGTTTGTGTTCAGTATTTAGGAACAAACAAAAATAAAAAATAAAAATAAATAAATAAAAAACATGCAATAAACAACAAAAAACAAGGCAGCACTTTCATGTGCAGATTTATTTATAAACAAAAATATACATATGTAAAAAATATAAAATAATAAAAAAAAAATCTACTTAGTGTTAGAAATTGTGGTAATAAACCAAATATTAAACAAGAATATTGAACAAATGACCGAAGTAGGGTGTTGATATCAACTGTTAAAAAAATGTTGGGGGGAGGGGGGGTTATATCAACCATAAAAAAATCTGTTGGGAGGGGGTGAGGTGATATCAACCATAAAACATAGCAAACCAGTCAATCTACTTAAACAATCAGATAATCAATTTTAGTTCATCAATTTGGCAAAAACCTGGTAGTTTTTTCACATAAATTCATAAAGAAAAAAAAAGTCACTTCTGTTCATGTTTCCAAAGATGTACCTGCTTTGATTATCAAACATCTTTTATTTAAAGTTACGAAAATACCAATTGGACTCTGCCAATTCTGACATGATGCCAAATTCATATACCATCCAATGAAGAGTAGTGTTGCTTCTCTATCTGTTCTGGTGTAGGAAAACTTTTTTTTTAATCCTATATTGTTTTTTCATATGAAATCCCAGTATCAAATTTTCCCTGAGAATTTCAGTATAATTCCTTCTCCAACTGTCAAATGAAATATAACCACTTACCTATGAGAAGATCCTGTTAGAATATTTTCCATAATATCCAGATATTCTTTAAAGTTGTCTAAAGAATTACCAAAATACTACCACTGTCTCATATTAGTTGTTATATTTCATGTATAAAATGTGTCTGCAAATTTAACAAAAATTACGAAACATAGGTATTATTTAAATACTTGATCATTTGTTAAAATACCATAGATGCTGCTGTCCAAACATGCATTAGTCATATGTTCATTAGATTTTAAGAACTTCAAACCATTATTTTTTTTTTATCCAAAGACCAGATTTTTCAAAATTTTATTCACTTTCATTATTAATCACATACATATGCTGATACAATATCTTATGAGAAATTTCTTAATTCTGGAACAGTTAACAAAAGACTAACTACTTACACTATTCTGAAAATACTTGAGAAACTTTGGTATTTTTGCAAAATCTGTGTCTTATTCTGGCTGTGAATAAAATGGAGGTTAATACTTAGATGGTAATGAAGGCAGTGAGAGCAATGATAATGCTTTTGTGGCTCACAAGATAATTCACTTATATATCAGTGAGAACATAAAGAAAGATTTTGATGTTATTTATAACTAAAATTAAGTGAAATAAGTTCCCAGTTCCAAATGGTTAATAATTCTGTTTTTAAATCCAGTGTTACATTGTAATATTTTAAATATCTTTTCCATTTTTAAAGTCAGATACAATAATGTATAAAAAAGAGTGACTTAAAAAAAAATTGTAAATACATTACTTAGTTCAAAAGGAAAGTTTTAAAATTTTCCCAGCATTTTTTTTATTAAAGTTAAATTCTTTTTTTATTTTATTAGAATGGCTCTTTCTGAAATTAATTCAGATCCTTAAGTGATCCTTCAAAATGGATTGAAAGCAATAGATTTGTTTGTGTTTTATCCATGCATTTTTCTGTATCAACAATATTTTTTTAAAATAGGATATTGAAATCCTGACAAAGGCTCAATTTTGATAAGTGAACAAAGAAATACTATAAGGTATCTACAAATGTCTATATTAAGATATATTATTCTTTTTTCTCCTCCTCCTAATAAGCTGAGGGGTTTTCAAACAAATAAGTAGCCTAGATGTAATATATAAACCTCAAACAAGATGGAAATCAAATATCTTTGCCACTGGACAGGTTTTAGCATGTTTTATATCAGGTTTTGAAATTCTTTTATAGCTGGAAATTTTCATCAAATTTCCTAGCAAATTACAATTGATGAACTTACCATAAAAGAAAAATATATAAACTTTGAGAAAGAAAAAAAAATTAGCAAACCAGTGGGAACCTACAGTGATTCATATTTTAAACATATCACCTTTTGACTGCATTAGTACAATAACTGCTTACTTCCTAATCTTGCAACAGTTAAATGTTTGCAAACATAAAAACAAAATCTCACTGGCTTATTTTGTGATAATATCAGATATATTTATATATATATATATATATATATATATATATATATATATATATATATGTATTTTTTTAAAACTGTGGATAATTCAAAGATAGGAGGAAATTGTTAAAAATTAAACACCCCTATTGAACAAAAACCGACTGTTTTACACTCTGTATTACTTCCTGATAGCATTTAAATAATCTGTAGCAATGAGCATAAGGAAAGGTATTTCATAGAAATCTTATGGCTATAAATTAATAAAAAGTGATATGAAGAAGGCTACTTAATTGCAAGATAAATAATTAAAAAAAAAATAGTATAGGTAAGGAAATAAAAAAAAAGATTTAGTAATAAAAATAGAAAAAACATATATGAAAAGGTAAGAAAAAGGATTTAATAATTTCTTCTATACAAAAAATAAAGAAAATGAAAAATTTATAGGAAAAGGTAGGTAGGTAGGAAAGAACTATTTAAAAATAATTACCTCTGTTTTCAAATACTGACACAAATATGCTTCTGCTGATATATTTTTTTTAAATTTTTTTATTTATTTTTAAAATATGCTTTTAATCTTTTTGGGGAATTTGATGAGACAGAATGTAGAAAAAGATGAGTTCATGTCTTTTCAAAAACATCTGCATAAAATAATAAGAGTTAACAGCAAACTGAAATTGAGATCGGTTTATTGGTTCATGTTTTCTATCATTTCTAAACAAGATCCCAAAAAGCACTCAGACTAGATTGTATCTCTGAAATTGTCCCAAGGAAATATGACCATGAACTGGCTCCTGTTCTCTCAAACTCCAACAAATACTTTCTGCACTGGATCAAAGCATATGGACTTGATGGTATCCCTGCAATAATCCTTAAGAATGTGCTCTTGAAGTGGCTCATGTTCTCTCTAAATTCTACAATAAATCTCTTGTTGCTTCTTGCTTTCAACTTGTTGGAAACCCTTCTCTGTTTTTCTTCTTTAAGAACTCTGCAGAACCTTCTGATCCTTTTAATTACTATCCTATTAGACTTTTACCACTTTTTGGCGCTAATAAATTCTGTATTGGTAAAGAATCTCACTTCATATAGCCTTCTTTCAGATAAACTATATGGCTTTTTCTTATCCTGGTCAACTGTCTATGTGATAATGGTCATTAGTGAGTTTTTTCACCAAGGTAGAGATGAGAATGGTGACATTCAGGCAATGACATTAGATATCTCAAAGGTTATCTAAATTTGTTTTCTTCACAAGCTGAAGGGCGATATTGTATCTGGCTGAATTTTTTATTTTGATTTTTGATTTGATCCAATCTAGCTTAAATTGAGTAATGAAAGTTGTGCTGAACAGCCATGCTACTAAATCCTTTCATATGAATGTTGGGGTGCTCCAGAGTTCTCTCCTTGGAACTATGTTGATTTTTATCTTTAATAACTGTTCTGATATCAGTTCCCAACTCAGTATTTATGCTGATGATACAACTATTTACACCTGTCTTTATAATAAGTTCAATAAAGTAAAATGAAAATGAACTCCAATTATTGTTAACTGGGGCAAGAAATTGTTTGTAAATTTTAACACCTCAAAAATGAAACTGCAATCTCTGATTTTTCTATAAATATTTTTCTGACAATTGTTCCATTGAGCTTTCCACCTTGTTACTTGTCCCACATGAATTTAAGCATCCTACTAGTTTGGCAACTACTTCTCATAGTATTACTGTTGAATTAGATATTACAGGAAGCTCTATTCTAATTGTTTCTTTTATTGCATTTTTCACCTGTGGAACTTTCTTTCAGTTTTTTTTTTACTTCCCTGCCACCTGCAATCTTCAAAAATTTAAATGCAACATCCATCACAATCCTCTGTCTTCCTGAAACATGTCCTTTCATAGTCCTTTGCTATAACTCATGTCTTCTGATTTTCTTTAACTCTAATTAACCCCTTGGGTCTTAGTGGCATTTTTAGCTTGTTTGGGGTGAAATGATTAAAAAAAAGAAAAAACATAAAATACAAAAAAAAGTGGAAAGTACTATAATGTTAAAAAAAATTGTAATACCTTTTTTTTATTCATTATTATATAAAATTTTATGCAAAAATTATTAAAGTGCAAATTATCGTTATATTAGTAAAGTATTTTTATATGCTTTTTCACAACATAATACGAATCAGATTTTACAAATTTTTAAAATTAATTTTTTTCCTCTTCTGTATAGGGTCTGTTTTTAAAATGGATGAGAATGTACAATAGTATTAAAACTTTTTACATAATTCTTTATTCCTTTATTTTTAACATAGGTAATTTCTCAAAATATTCTATCAACAGAAAAGAAATAATTTGAGACAGGTTCAAAGGTCATCTCTAGAAAATACTATTGTTTTCTTTCAGCTAAATTTAATAATTTCTGCATTCATTTTTAAATTGGATCCTAACAAAGCATGTAGACTTGATGGCATCCCTCCAATAATCCTTAAGAAATGTGCTCCTGAATTGGCTTCTATTCTCTCTAAATTATACAATACGTTGCTGCTTCTTGCTTTCCTGCTTGTAGGAAATCATCTTCTGTAGTTTTCAGCTGACATGAAGTGAAAAAAGTATATTGAATCAATTGCTAAGTCTGCAGTTAAGAAAGTTGGTTCACTATGTCGTTCTAGACAATTTTTCTCACCAGAATATATCTTACATATTTTTAAGTCTACTATTCATCCTTACTTACTGCCACATATGGTCTGGTCAGGGCCTCCGCTATAACCAAGGCCTGCTCTATGATTAAAGTTGACTTGCTGACATCACACTTAGTAGAATTCTGTTTTATTTACTACACAGCGTCCGTTAGCATTGACTTATTTTCAGAACCAAACATGCCTTCCCCTTGTGTGGTACCAAATTGCAAAGGGAATTATAAAAATGGACCGAAAGTTCATTGTTTTTCGCTTATTCAAAAAATAAACATTTATTTGATAAATGGAAACATGCCATTAAAAGGGAGAATTTTACTCAAGTCCATTTAGCAAAGTGAGTAGTTAAAATTTTATCACCATTTATTTCAACAGGCGCTAAAATCAAAATTTGCTAAAAAAATTAGTTTTGCCATAGCACAAGAAAGAAAGCACTTTGTTTATATCTTTTAAATTAATACAATAAAATAAGATATTATTTTTATTTCTTTGAATAAAATTGAAATAAAAATTATCTTAAAAAATATCTGAATTTAAAAAAATAAAATTTAAATATGGCAATTCGTTCGTAAGTTTTTTTTTAAATGTTTTAAAACTTAAACTGAAGTCGAAAAAAGTTGTTAAACATTATATTTTCTAAAAATATTTGAATTAATATTTTATTGATATTTTATTTAAGAAAATAGTGTTTTCTTTTCAATGAAATGTTTAAAAAATTCTTAGAAAACGAAAGTATAAAAACTTACTTAACTTTTCTATACTTGCAACTTTATGAATCATTTTTAAACATGAAAAAATATTCCTGAATTAATTTTTTTTATTCTTTTTCTTGTATTAACAAAAACTATAGAATTTATTTTTTAGTCAATTTTAAAAGAATTTGTTTTATTTTTAAGGTTTTTTATTTGAAAACTCCATGAAATTATTTGTTACAAAAGTCAAGTCACTATTACC
Organism: Ascarosepion bandense; assembly: GCA_037127315.1. NCBI lineage: Eukaryota > Metazoa > Mollusca > Cephalopoda > Sepiida > Sepiidae > Ascarosepion > Ascarosepion bandense. Next base: position 1,513,058 of record JBBBDQ010000195.1, on the reverse strand, counting down.
GAAAATTTAAACTTGAAAATGATGATTTAAACTTTTTTTAAACCTATTATTTCTGGATAAGCTTTGAATTTATGTGAAACATAAAGGCCTAAATCACACCACACTTGAATTTTAAAACCTAATTTTTAAAATATTTAGCACAAAATGAACAGCCTCAAAAAATATTTTCCAAACATTTTTTCCTATTTTTGATAATTTTAAAGTTAATTATCGATATTAATCCATAGAAAAAAATTGGAAATAAAAAATTACAATTTTAACTTAAGAATAATTCTTTTATGGTTGGTTTAAGGTTTTTGAATCCTTAAAAAATTAATTAGTAAGTAAACATTAACCAAAACAGAGTTTTGCAAAAAAAATCATTATTTTTATAAACAGTTTAACATCATAAATGAAATAGAAACATTAATTTTTACTTTCTTTTTCCTTTTTTTACGATTAAAATATTTTAAAAATGTAATTGAATTACCAAATATCCTAGAATTTTTTTAGTGTATCTTTTTTGAAAGATAAAAATATCTTTTTATTTCATAAATTAGTGAGCAATAATATCTCTATCCGTCAATTATTTGAATGCGAAAAGAACTAAGAATGTTGTCTGTTTTAAAACTTAGCCTGCCTTTGAATAATCAAAGTATTAATATGAAGAATTTACAAGAGGTGAATTGGAATGAAATGACAGAGGAACAAAATTTAGATGTTTATAAATTTAACAGATGTAACTGATAATGATGTTCATCAGTGCAAAGGAGTCTTGCCTATTATAATATATTTAGCAGGTTATAAAAAAATGAAATGTTATAGTTGCAAAAGTTTAGTATCAGGAAGAGTTGATATGCTACCTGAAACAGTTATTTTCAAGGAATTAATAGAGGTTCTCTGTTATATCCCAATGATGTAACAACAAATTTAGTACTATACAATTATATTGTTATTAATAAACTTGTAAAGAATCCTTTTTTTCTTCATTCAATGAAAAAAACTTACGAACGAATTGCCATATTTAAATTTTATTTTTTTAAATTCAAATATTTTCATTCATAAAATTGTCTATGTACATAACATTGGATGTTTTGGCTAATGATGAACTTTCTTTCATGTTGACTCATGTGGTGAAGGTTACAGCATTGAAAAAATAAAAAAATGATTGTCTGGAGTTCTTCTAATGCATTATTAAATAATTTTTGTAGCAAGGAAAATGATGATATTACTTGTAAGAAGTAAAAAAAAAAAATTCAAACATTCAACTGAATTTTGAGATATAAAAAGACTTTTATAAGTTTGATTTTTAAAAAACAGTAACTTAAACTTATTTAGTTTGAATTTGCTTGAATTTAAATTGTTGCATTTTTTAATATTTTTAATTAATAATTTTTGCTTATTTATTGTTGCTTCTTGTTTGTTCCTAAAATTCTAATGGTTGCTTGATTGCTATATTTGAGTGATTCTGATTTAAAAATTCTTGTAATTAAAACAAAATTGATTGTGATTTTTTATAAAATTAAAAATATGAAAATTTAAGCAGTGTTTGTTAAATTGTTTTTAGAACTTAGACGAATAAACGAAAAATTTTGTCTTTAAAACTGTGTTTATTTACAAACATGACCGACAGTCAGTAGTCAACAATGATGTTTATATTTTCTTGTTAATTATAGTTTTTCTTAATTTTAATCAAAATTAAAACCAGTATTAATCAAAACATGTCTGTCTTTTTTTTCTTGCTACATTTTAAAAAGTTTTAAAATCTTTATTAAAAGAAATGACTTTGTGATCAACCTTGTCATGAAGCGAAAGACAGCTGCTATGCTGATTCATGGCTCTACTCCTGTGACATCACATTTCATCGCTTAGGCTTTGGTTAATATAGCAGAGGCCCTGGTCTGGTGCTCTTAAGATATATTTAGAAAATTTTGATAAAATCCAAAAGAAGAATCTACCATGTTACTGTATTTGGCATCTCAGCTTCAGTTCCTTTCCCAATGCCATAACATAGTTTCCCCATGACTTTCTTATAAATATTTTCATGGTAATTGTTCTGATGAACTTTCCTCTATGGTAAAAAGGCTTTATGAATTTAAACAGAGCACTAGATTGACAGAAAGATCTCATCATTTTCGAGTTGAAATGGCTGTAACTGCTATGTTAACAGTTTTTTTCTTGCACTTCATGCTCATAGAACTTTATTCCAGCTTCTTGTTTCCTGTCAACTTTGATCTTCAAAAATTTAACTGCAATGTCACTTGTTATCTTGTGTTCTTAATTCTTGTTCTTTAATTGTCCTCTCTCTTTAATAATAGCTTTTCTCATATTCTCTAACATTTAGTAATCCCTTATGTGCTAGTTACTTTGTCTTGCTTGGGGTGAAATGATTAAAACAAATAAAAATATCACTTTATCAGATTTTATGAGTCAATGATCTTCACAATAAAATTTGTATTAACTAAAATTTGTAAAATTTTCAGAATATACTTATATTCAAGTGATAAATATACCAAGTGAATTTCAGTTTATAATATTTTTCATTAAAAAATATTTACAATAACTTATTTGGTGGTGGTGATTCTTTTTTTAAACACCTTGATGGCTGTTATCATATAAAAATATATTACATATAGTTATTGATATTTTGTTTTTTCAAATATAAAAAGATTGTTCATAAAAAAGTGAAACAGGACATTACAAAGTTATGCAATAATAGGAATGAAATATTAGAAATTGCAAAAAAGATGGAAAGATATCATCTAATAATTATAATAATTTGAAAACACTGAAAATTCAATAAGAAAAAACTAAAAAATTTTCCCAAAATGAGATTTAAGAAAAATTAAAAAGGTAATGGTTATAAAATGTGGATTATCTAAGGAATATTTGAAAAATCTGATACTATGAATGTAAAAAAAAAAAAATGCAGAATATTAAGAACAGTGGCTAAAGATATGAAAGTAACTAATTAAGTCAACCTCAGAAAAAAAAAAAATTATGAAGTACAAGAAAACTGATAATTTTTTGTATCAATTTCTGAGATGAAGAGTTGAAGACTTTATATTATTTACATGCGGACAATTTTCCTCATCTTTGCTGTTATCAGAATTTGGCCATTGTGCTCTCTAGCCTTCGTCAGGAGTTTGTCTATTGAGGTAACCTTTAGGGAATTTTGAACTGAACTAATTATTTAATCTATGAGGTAGGTCATTCTACTCTAAGGGCAGCAGAATGATAACAAAGAGTTCAGTTTGGAGTTCCCCAAAGGTTTTGAAGATTGACAAGCACTTGATGAAAGTCAGAGGGCACAACTACCAAAATGTCTGATAACAACAACAAAGATAAGGAAAATTGTCCGCATGTAAATAAAGAAACTAGATTCCCCAACAGTAATTTTGATTGATGCATGTAGAGCTCCATTGGATGGATGTAATAACAACATAGAGGTTGGATTATTCATGAGAACAGTCAACCAAGAGAATTTAGAAAAAAACAGGGAAGAGAGATAAAGTTTAGAGCTAGTTTTATTAGCAGTATAAATGTGAGCAATGATGGAAAAAAAGGAAACTGGTACTTAACATCAGAAAAAGACAGCTGAAATTTCTGGGACATGTAATGAGGAAGGGAGTTTGGAGAATCTGATATTCATGGGACAGATAGAGGGAAGGAGAAAGAGACATTTGATGTACTTGTGCTGATGGATGGCAGAGCATGGTTTGGGAGGGGTAACAAGAGAAAGGTTGTTAAGAGGTACAAGGAATAGGGAGATGTGGAAGGTCATGATTGCCTATGCCCTGAAGAGACACAGCACATAGAAGAACAACAATCAAGCATTACTTAATCTGAGAAACAAAGAAGAGAGTACGGGATTGTTATGTGATATCTGTCCTTCAATATGGCAGCAAATGCCAGACAATCTCATCAAAGATGAAGGAAAGAATTGATGCAACCAAAATGTGGTTGTACAGAAGGTTGCTGAAAATACCATGGACCGAACATGTGATCAAGGATGAGGTTTTGGTGAGGATGGAAATAGAAAGGAAACTGATACTTAAAATCAAGAGCTGAAGTTTCTGGAACATATGACAAAAGAGGGCTTGGAGAATTGGATATTCACAGGACAGAGAAAAAGACAGGGAAAAGCAATGCATGACTTACTTGATGGACTTGAGAAAATGGATGGTTGAGCAGGATTTGGGAGGAGTAACAAGAGAAAGGGTGTTAAAAGCTACAACGAATAGGGATATGTAGATGATTGCTTACATCCTGAAGGGACACGGCACAGAGAAAAAGAATTATCAGTCACTTTAAAATTGATTGCGGTATTAAGATAAATGCAGAGAATTATTGTAACATCTTGGACAAGAGGTTTTCTTCTTGAATGGTACAGATTTAAACCAAGAAGCTTTAAGTTAAAGAGTATACTCATGCAATATATATGCTCTTTCACATTCAGCAAATATGATTGTTGCCCACCTTACCAAAAAATGGTTTCAATGATACAAAATTAATAGAATGGATCCAGTCTTTCCAACAAAAACTTTATAGTCTATCAATAGAAGTGACATATATGACAATGGTAAAAATATTTAAGGAAGGAAGATCACTTAGTAGTAGTAAAAGTTATTGCAATTAATGTTAAATTTGAAATTGTAAAAATGTTAAAGTCAATAAAGACTGATGAAGTTTATGGAATATCACAAAATTTATATTGACATATGAAATTATTATTCAGGTCAGTCAAATATCTTTCAGATTTATCTATAAATAAAGAATTGTTTCACTTAGTTTGCATAATAAAACCTAACATCTTCAAAATAATTTAATAATATCTTTTAATAAAGAGAGATAATATTAGCTAAAATTCACATGGTAGATTTCTCATATTAATATATACAAACTTTGCTTAATTAATCTAAAATAATTTTGTTCTTACATTAGATATTATGCCCAGTTTTATTTTACTTATATTTTTTCTGAAAAGCAAATTGAAAAATGATTATAAAGTTAGACATCATCTAAAACCGAAAATATATTTCATGTGAAACGTTTTAACATTTTATCATTTGATTTCTAACATTACAAACATTGACGTTATATGCATACAGATTTAATTAAATTTTGTAAAGATAATTTTTATAAAATAAACTATAAAAAAAAATTACATACACATTATAATGCAATATTTCAAATTTAAGATGCTTAATTTTGATAAGAAATTATTTGGAAACCAAGCAAGAATTTGTAGAGAAAAAACTGTACTTAAACTTTACTTGACTAAATATAAAAAAGAATGGATTTTCTTTATAATTTCTTTTCTCAGTTTCCAAGTAAATATGAATGAAAAGTTTGTAGTTGATTTAGAAACATTCTCAAGTAGTTAAGCACAAAAAGTTGCATTCAAATTTATTTCACACATTAGTTGCCATGCACTACCACACACACACACACACAAAAAAAAATAAATAAATAAATAAATTCAGTACAAATCATACAATTTGTTAACTCCTAAGAACTGAATAGGTCTTTTGGAAGTAGTTTACATAAAATGAATTTGCATTGTGGCACAGTGGATATCAGCTCAAAATGAAAATTCGGAGAGACATGTTCAAATTCCACTTGAACTTGTTGCATTCACTTATGTGCAAATACCCTTGTGAAAATTATTAATCCATCTTTTCTCCCTTCAGCTTTGGGTTAAATTTCTTTCAAGACATGACTGCCCAAGTGTGTATCACATATGGTATTTTACTGACTAACATAAAAATAGTTAAATGGTTCAAAACTTTGGCAATCAAAGAAATCTAAAATCTACAGAATTGTCACATTGTTACATTTATTTTACTATCGTAATTTACTTTTATACATGATATAAACTTATATATGCCTCCTATATTCCACCGAGAAGTCTATGAGAAGCAACACTTAGCATTGAGGTTATATCACCTATATTCCAGAGAAGTATACAGGGTTAACATGATGGATGTTGATGGATTTATCCTCAAGTATGGACTACACAGATACATTGTCTTACACAGTAGTAGTAGCATTTGATACCTCTGTAGTAGGTGTTATACGACAATAATATTTTATTGAACTTTCATATGACATTTTAGACCACATACTGAGGCACATTCTTTTCCACTCTCAGCAAGTAGAAATGCCATATAATATGTAGTGAATGACTTCTCTATGTATGTGGCTTCTTTGATGGTTTTTTTAAGCCTGCCCCAGTTAGATGTAATCACATTCATTACCCATTAGATCAAACCATACCAACATTAACATTAAGACCATTATTAAGATCTCTTAGGTTCTTCATGATAGATATGATTCCATTCAAAGTCTCTTACCATTGTGCACTGCTTTCCTCCAGAATGAACAATCTAAAACTTAATTTTCACAATCATTGTGCATGATGTTGACTTTCTCTAGTGTGTTCTTCAAAATCTTGATACATCCATTTCAGTTTGTGTGTTGGCCTAAAGTGTTAACAAATGTACATACACTTGTGCAAATTAATTGAAATAAAACAAATAATGTTTTCTTAGGATCTTTCACACTTTCCCTGATCACATATGTCGTCTCTTAGAGTTATTTTTCTTGTCTGACAGCAATTTCCTTTACGCTTTGGAGTGATAGATTCAGTTTGTTTCTTCACCTTGATGATATGACTGACAGTTGAAAGACTGACATCAACAATATCTGAGATCTCTCTGTAAGGCTTGCCAGTGTGTTTGTGCAGTGTTACAATTTTTGCACACTTCTTTGGAGTAACATCCATTACAGACAATGGCCGTAGGACAACTAATTGACAATAATGAAACAACAGTGTCTGGGCATGATAGAAATCTGATGCAATATTTTTCAAGGCCAGACAAATTTCATCATACACTCCGAAAATAAATTCATATTACTGCACATCACTGCAAATGACCTAATCTGAGGAAAAAATTACACCCTGTCACTCCAGTGGATCTAAAACTGACTGTATTTTTTTTTTTAAGCATATGACCCCGAGCAACACGGTAACGCCACTGATGCACTGGGGGCTACGTAAGAGTGAAAAGATTGGAAAAGAGAAAGCCGGAAACCACATCCTAAACAGGGAACGAGGGATTAGCCTCTTCACCTGTTCAATAGACGTGGGTATGGTGAAAGAAAGGAAACTAAAGCAGTTGTTTCAATTAATTTGCACAAAGATGTACATACATATATATATATATATGCTATGAATGTAGAAGGCATTATAAAATTTTTATAGTTTTGAGCCATCTTTCGATATAACAACAACTTTCATACCAGTACACCATCTATATCTGAGCTTTGGATGATGATGCATACTGTAATAGGGTTCAGTGTTGTAAAAGAGTCCAGTGTAAACAGATATACCACAGATGGAGAATGTTTTTGTTCAGAAACTGGAGCCATTCTATAGGTGTAGGATTGTGAACTTTTGAGAGACTGGATGATCATTTTGGAGAATTTCTGTGCATATGACATGTCAAATGAAGATTACAAAGCTGTAGCCCAGGTTCTGGATGGTTATGTAAGTACATATGCTCACTATGATTGATTCATAAGTGTAGCAGAGACTGCCAGCACAGTGTCAACACACAGATCTGAGTAAATGATGCCCCAGGATGGTCAACACAGATAATTAAGCAATTGTTTACTTGTAGAGGAACCTTCGGTACCTGTATCTTTAACAAGACTTACTTTAATTTATATATATATATATATATATATATATATATATATTCTCTGAGTGCTGATAATTTTATTTTACATTGAGATGATAAATAATAAAAAATTAAAAGAGATAACCTATTATTCCAAGACTATACAAAACATATTTACATGCAGAAGTTGTCCAGTTAGTCTTCTTAATAACTAAATACTATCATTGCATCAAATAATTTTAAGGGTATAAGTTTACAGAAAAAAAACATATAAAATAAAATTTGATTTCTTTAAAAATCACTAAAGTTGTAACAAACTGAAAATGCTAAAAATGGTCATAATTATTATTTAAATGTTAAAAACTACAATTTTTTTTTATTCAATTTCAAAAAAATCAACATAGGAAAATTGTTTTCTAACCTCAATAAGCTCCAATTTATTTGGGACCAAATTTTTTATTCACTAACAAAAAAAAAAAAAAAAAATCAAATGTGATAAAAATTTAAAACAAAATATGCCAAATTATATATATATATATATATATATATATATATATATTTCATCTGGCATACTAAGAACTATTTCTATTTTGGTAATTACAAAGAAGAGAAAAAATGTAGTTCTCTAAATAGTGGTATTTTGCAACATGCATGTGAAACGCAGAAAAAAAAAAGGTTACAGCATGCAATCTATCTACTTTTTATGGTCAACAAAATCTGATCATCAAACCTGTTAAATTTTGAAAGGTGTTACAAATATTGAAGAGCATTTAAGTGAATATTCAACACCACCCTCTTGTGACAGATACCAAACCAGACAATATGTAAAAAGGCATCTATTGATAGTCTTTCAGATAGTTCTAAGTTTTTCAAAAATATTATTAAAGTGCATAAAATAATATTAATCAGTTTATTAAATTACAAACACTGAATTTTATGTTAGTTTGTAAAATTCTCAGTGAAACAAAATAAAACATGCACTTTTAAATATTATGTCAAAATTGCAAAAAAAAAAAGTTCACACAAGGAATGAAAATTTTTTTCATAATTCTTAGCTCAATAATGTTTAACAAGATAACTAATTCCAAGTATTTAAAAAAAAAAAGAGAATTGATCATCTAAATCATTTTCTAGCATAGGTGACTTCTAGGCAAATATTACTTTATTATTACTGCAACACAAATATAAATATATAATGAAGACAAGCTATTTCATTCTAATTATATATGAACATTGAGAGCAGAAAAAGTCTCATTAAAAATGCTTTTTGCATTGAAAACTTGCATGTTCCTTACGAATTGTTATGTGAAATATTTGAAATAGTTTTAAAGAGAAAAAACTTACATAAAAAATATTATCAGCAGTATGCTAATCTGGATATCTGTAATTATTGTATTGTTGGTTTTAACATTTTGACTATACAATATAAAAAAAAGAAAAAATGTATTTCAATTATTATATATTCTGCAATTTTAATCTCATCAGCAAATCTACATTATATTACTAGAACTATTCATTTTGACAATATTTTTTGCAATGTTGCATTCCACATGGTATTTATTATTGTTGAAATCATTGCTAAGATTTTTTTTGTCAAGATTTAAAAACTACATTTTATTCAATTTTGCAAACTAATTGATAAAATTTGAAAAACTGAATTGTTTGGAAAAATACTTTTCAGTTTAATATCTTTTTTTACTTAATTTTATCGGACTTTATGGTAAAAAAATAATTAAAAAAAATTTTTTTTTAACACTAAAGAATAAATTCTAAAGAGTTCTTACTCTTGAGCATGCAACATACAACTGGTCATGCATGAATATTTCTATCATTTTGAAGCATTTGACCTTGTGATTTGTTTATAGTTCTTGCGAACTGAAGACTGGATTCTTGTCAGGGCAAATTGGAAACTGGATTTTTGTATATATATAAAACTTTAAAGAAAAAACATGCAAAAAGCAATATTGCATTTTTATTAATTAAGTATTTATTTTAATCATTAAATTGTTTAATTGGACTATTTTGTATGTTCAATAATGAAACTTAATTTTTCCCCAAAAAATTAATGAAAATTTATTGTACTAACTTATGTACCATAGTAAAACCAGCTTTTACCCCCTTATCTGTTTGCACTTTTCCCCAAACCTGGTTTTGATCGGTCAATGCATAGCTATTTTAGAAGGTGTGATGGACAGACAGAAGAACTAATGAAAGTCCTGAAATTTTATATATAGATTAAAAATAAGAATTACCTCACATTGAGTTAATCTTTGGCTATATATTTGATAACTATATCTGCAGGAATCCTTTTCCTCTTTTCATTGTTTATAGGAATATGAAAAAGAAATCATATGAACTGAAACTAATAACTATAAATAAGAACCTATTGCTTTAAGAATTGTTTTTATTTGTAAAAATCAATGACAATGCATTTCATTCACATTATCTGAATTTTTAAAACAAGCAAAGATCTCCTATTCTCACAAACTCAACATTTTCAAGATATAAAAAAGAATAAACATTAACTTTAAATATTTTGCAATTATTTAGAATAGAAAACAAGAATCCCTAGATTTGTTGAAAAACTAAGAAAATATTTTCTGAAGTGCTTTGTTTAAATGCAGACAATTATCCATGTTTTTTTGCTATCACAATTGTGCTCTCCAGCTTTTATCAGCTGCTTATCGATCTGAGTTACCTCCAGGGAATTTCAAACTTCACCCGTTATTTAATTTATGGAGAGTAGATTGTTCTAGCTCTTATTTAGTATTAAATAATAATTAGACAAGATATACCGAGATAATGGTCAGTAGAAGAAGAATACTCTTACCCTAAAGATTAAATAAAGGGTTCAGAAGATTACCTGGATTGACTTGACAAAGGCTAGAGGACACAAAAGACAAAATTTTGCAATAATCACAACATAGGTGAGGACAATAGCCTGCATGCCAATAATGATACTTAACACTTTATCACAGAAATTCAGAGAGAAGTTATTTTTTTTAATATTGCAAGTTGAAGTTCTACTTGCAATATTCTTAAGGAAGACAAAAGAACATATTAGAATGTCTAATTATTTTGCCAAATTATTTAATTGCTATTTATCTGCTGAAAGTATTATTCAAAGAGTAATATATTGGACTAGAAGCAGGAATTAAATTTTTCAACACTAACATGCATTTGAAGTGCATGTGAATATGATAAAAAATATAATTTTTTCTAACAGTTTAAAATATGCACCACAAGAATATGGTCTTGAAAGTTTCATTTAATAAATTTATATTTTTATAGCATTGTTGGCTGTGCTGGACAATTTTTGGAAAAACAAAGTTTTTATTACTGGAATAAATGACCAGAAAGATACTGATTGTAATTCCTTATGGGTGTTGCCATTTGGTTTTCAATCATATATTCTCTATAAAGACTAGACTAAACAACATCTCAACACATAATATAATCAATATATGTCATGAAAATTGTTTGGAAATAACCCTAAACACTTATAACACAAATGTTTGGGACTATTGTAAGTTTCATAAAGATGTATAAATACATGTATGTCAGAAGTTTTAACAAAATATTCATATTTAGATAAAAAATATTTTTTCAAGATCTTTAAAATTAGAAATTAAAACTCAAGCTGAATTTGAAATATAAACAATTTAATTTGCCTAAATTTGGTATAATTAACATGGTTTATTTCCTTAATTGGTTTATGAAGTTGGCTTCTTTTTTTCTTTTTTTTTTTTACTGTTCTTTGAAAAAATAAATAAACTTTTAATAAGGTCAGTATATTCATAAGCTTATCCCAATCTATTTTTGAAGATGGGATTGGATATGTATTGAGACAAACATTAATGGAAAAAGTTACTCAAACATTTTAATGGGAGATGATGTATAAACTCTATATATGAGACTAAAGTTGGGTAACTGAATGGCAAAATGAGGAAAAAGTCCACAAGATATACATAGGTGAAACTTCTAGGAATTTAAATAAAATAATATATGAATATAAAAAAAGATATTTTATGAGACATGACACTCAATGCATTAGTGATTCATCCCATTGAATCTGGCCAATGAATGCAGTTTAAATTAAAAATTAGATTTTTTAAGGCGAAAATGTACAGAAAGTGTATAAATTTCTTAGTCTTCTACATTAAATTCAGTGTTATTACAATGTGGTATATTTAAAAACAAAAACAGTAAAAAGTTGAATTAAATCAGCTAGGCATGTACATCGACATATTAAATACCAGAAATTTAAAATGAATCTTCAGCATTTCTCTTGATAATTAATTATAACTGACACTTGTATTTTTGTTCTTACATCTACACTACTAGCCTTAATTATTAGGCCACCCCAGTTTTTTAAAAGAAATGATGTATTTCATACTATTTTTTAGTATTTATTGCCAAGTGGATAATTCTAAATGAAAATAGAATGGTTCTTTTGTTATTATTACTTTGTGAAATTTTACAAGGCAAGGAAGCAAAGATGAACTCGTCCAAATCACCTTAAATTTTCTTCATTCTTTCATTGATGAAACTGCAATATAGGTAATTATTAAATATTTATAAATTCATTTGATGTACATGTTATTGTGCAGTATTAACAAAAGAACCATTCTATTTTCATTTGCAATTATTCACTTGGCAATAAATAAAAAAAAAGTATGAAATGCATCATTTTTTTAAAACACTGGCATGGCCTAATAATTATGGCCAATAGTGTACATAAATATGATTCCCACAATAAAAACATGTTGCCTGAAGAAATCTTTTTGAAGGACCATATGTGCTAGATAGGAATTTATTTTTTCCATTTTGTCATTCAATTACCCATTCATATTAATCTCAGTTTAATAGACATTAATTTGTTTTTTTTTTATTTTGAAACAATTAGAAAATGAGCATGAATATTATAAAACATACCATTACTTGAATCATCATATTACTTCCTTTTCTGCAAGAGTGACATATTACTACTTAAATTCTGACTATTTTTTAAATGTTTAACATTGTTTTGTAGTGATATACTTTGTTTTATTCCTGCCAATAGTTTATCTTAGAAACTCTAATGAGAAGCAAGTTTCAACACAATTTAAAAGAGGTTCATTTTATGCAACCACAAAATGGAACACCTAGTTTATACCAAACTAACAGATGGTCTGCAAGATGTACTTACTAACTATATCTCTACAACAGAAATAATTTTTAATATAACTTAGTTTGAATAGGCTATTAATATATCTAATTTCCTCTTCTATTAATTTAAAGATGACAAAGGATTTAGCCAAAGCACTCAATGCTTAAAATATATTTGAATTTTTTGTTAGTCAGATAACATAAAAATTAAATACATAATTACAGAAACAGTTTAAGATTTGAAATGAAGATGTACAAAATTAAAACATATTGATGATAAAGCTGCAAATATAAAAAACAAAGATAAAATCAATTCCATGTTGCAATTATTTTGATCACTCATTTTTCCTATCCTCACAGGTATTTTTTTGTGTCAAACACGTAACTTCATTAACATAACACCTGACAGTCAATCCTAGTGCAGTGCAAAATCTAAGAGATACCCAGTAGACTTTGCACTGCACTCAGAGTAACACCAGAACATCAGAAGAGCCAAGCAAATCAATGGATTGACCTGGAAGGTGACCTCACATACACCAGGTGCAGATTCTCACCTCACAGCATGTCAGTGTCTGCCCTTGACAAACCCAGCTGTACTTGGGATATGCAGACATGGGACAACCAGATGATAGGCAGGTATATAAATGCTCAACTCAAGAAAAGAAAAAGTAAAATATTAGATCATTGCACGGAAATGATCCACATTTGGAGAAATCCCTCAAAGCCACACACCCTTAGGCTGATATTAATCAATGAAGTTGTAAATATCATTTTCAGTTGGATATCAGTAGGCTGATCAATGACTACAAGGCAAGTGAAAAACATTACACATGGATAAATATTTTTTTTGCCAGGTTCATCTTTTGCTCTTACAGGTGTATAATCAAGTTGCATGTATGTTTAGTTGCAGTTAACTGAAGATTAAACCTAATCTAGATTATTTGTGCCCAGATGATACTTTAAAGTGGAAAAGCACATTTTTCTTTTTTTAAAGCATTGATGAGAGTAGAAGTACCAGAAGTGGATAAGATGTTTTTAGAGGTTTATATAACTTTACTTTTTTTTAAAGTAACAATGAAAGTAGAACTGCCAGAAGCTTACATAAATTTTCTTTTTTTTTTAAAACATAATGATGAGAGTAGTGCCAGAGGCTTATAAAACAAAAACAGAATCATGAAATCTAGATAATGAAAATGTCAGCTAAATAAACCAAAAGGGCTAAGTGGCTGAAGCTGATTTTAACAATGTAAATGGGGAAAAAAAAAGAATAAAAAATTGAAAGAGTTTACTGCTTTTCTTGAAAAAAAGCATCAACCATATCCTTCTCTTTACAGATGTGAAATGAGACATAAATATAGCAGTATTTTCTTTAATATACTAGTTTTGTTTGTATTAAGCTATTCTCCATCTTTGTACTAATTATGGCTTTCTTTACAAAAAAGGAAGAAAAAAAATGGATTTATATGTGAAAAGCTAATACTTTTATGAAGAGTTAAACAAAATGTTGAGTTTATCAAACAAATACTCATGCAAAGTTATATAGTTTTTAAATCACAAAAAATACAAGCAAAAATTTTTTTTATTCCAGTGAAAATTATTTCAGACAGTTCCTCTCCCAACCTATTTACAAATTAAATGGAATTAAGAAATTTCTAAAATATCTAGATTTAAAAATGTACAGAACACTAATTTATAAAATAAAATTTCCAAGCAACAAAATTCAAGAAAAGAAGTCTAAGAAAATTAACTTTTTTTTATAAAAATATATTACCAATATTTCCAGCTATATAGACAAAAATCAATTGTACAAGATGCCAATTTGCAGTCTATTAACACAAAAGAGATAAATAAATTTACTTTAGACATTTTACTATATATCTTATGTTTACTTCCATTCAAATACTGAAATTTTTCTTACTGTATAAGCACATTGTTATGAGCATGTGGCCAAGCAGAGCATTAGCATTCCAACTAGGAGAGATAAATTCAATTCTCACCATGGTCAATTTGTCAAAGAGATGACTTCATGATTTTATCAGTCTGGAGAGATGATAACATCATGCAATACTATTGGGAAATGTCTGAAAACAATACCACAGGTTAACTCTAGCCTTTTGATGAAAATGGATAGATGGGACTGTATGGAAGCCATCAATGCCACACAAGCAGAAAAGTCACAAGCCATCATAACCAAGAGTTCGAGTGCACTGGCCTTGCTCAATTACCTATCACTTCAGGTAATGCACTTTCTCCTAAAACCTGTAACATCCGCTCAGTTTAGTTGCAGTATAAACTATAAGTTGGCTCTGTTGGTGTTCAAGAAACAAATGTGTCTCAGCCCACAAAAGGAACTAGCTGAGCAGACAGGTGCCCTCAGAAACAAGCTGCTGGCCATTATTATTATGCAAATTGTTAGTATAACTTTATATGCCTTAGTAGAATCAATTCCGATAGTTTTATCTTTTCTGGGGAGTGAAAACCTAGATAAAGATCTTATCTGAAGCAACAGAATATCTAATAGGATTGGATTCAATAAAACTAATTTAAAACATAAAAAAAAAAAAGAATTGATCGTAACATCTACATTTGTTGGATATCCATGAAATAATCAGTTTTTGCAAAAATAATTTTAATTCTTTTCAGAAAGAAAACGTACCACATTAAACAATATGAACCCAATCCACATAATGTTACTGGTCTAGCTTTTTGTATAAGTTTTTCATTTTTCCACCTTCTAGCTTAGGTTACCAGTATCCATTTTGGACAGAAACCTTGTTTTTTTATATTCTTTGTGATAAAAATTCCACATATTTTGACAAGAGTTAAAACAAAAAAAAAATTCAAATAAATCCTAACAAGTTTTCCTAACTATGACATTCAAGAACGCTTACAGATCTAATGTCTAAATTTCTGAAACCAATTATAGCTATTATTCCATAGATTCTGCAGATCAATAGGATCATATATTTTTATTTTTGAGGTTTTAAACACATTTAGCATTAGTCTTCAGCATTCCTCCAAAGCATGTAGAATTTAGGTAGTAATTCTTTTATCATTTCTAATACATACTGGACTATATCTAATCTATATTTAAAATGAAACATTCTGAAAAAAAATCCTTCACATAACATATGTCCAAAAATAAAGTCATCATTAAGAAGAAGCTTAAGAGATTTTGGATTTTTACTGTCTTAATTTGCACTGGAAAGTTTTTGTTTTTGGTATTATTAACTGAAAATAAACCAAGCTTTATTGAAGCAGCCAGATGCTTGCAGATGTGTAACTGTTGGTATATATATATATTGGCAATAATCAAACTCAAAGACAGGCAACTATAAATTGTGAGCAGGTTAATAATTAAAAAAAAATATTGTAATGGTAATAATAGACAAACAAGTGGCTATCCATCTGTTGGTTAGAAGCAGTCATTCTCACCGTAAAAAAGAAGCCATCAGGAAAACAGGAATCCCAAATTGTCCAAAGCTGGTATGGAGAAATTTAAAGGAAAAAAAAAGAAAAAAGAAAGAAAAAAAGAACAAGAAATGTTCATAGAGAAATCAAAAAGGTGTGGGAATGGGTTAAAGCCTCAATAATTGCCATTGGTATATTGAGCAACAACAAATATTTGAATGCAAAAAAAAAAATGGTGTTAAAAAAATTGCTGTAAAAATAGAAATTTTAAATTATTTTTTTGTTTTTGGATGGCAAATATTTGAAACATACAAGTTAACAAAAAGTTAAAACAAAAAAGAAAAGAGCTATTAACATCAGAGTAAAAAACACTTCAATGAAATAATGTCCAGTTTTTTCTCATTTTTAAAATAACTGCATACAATAAGAGTAAAATAAACTATATTTTACTTAAACTTCTAAAAAGTAATAGTAAGAAAAATCATTGTATTTGCTATACAAATATTTCATTTAATTGTATCATTAAAATCATTTTCTCTTAATGTTTTCTTCTTTTTTTTTTTTTTGCTGGTATTATATATTGCAAGGGAAATTGCCTTATTATTATTTTTAATATAAATCTTAAATAAACCAGTCATCACTCTTCAAGAGTCTAAACAATAAGTTTTGGGGGAAGTTTGAATATCATGGGGGAGTGAATGAAAATCCTGTCAATTACAACTATAACTTCCTTTTCAATGAATACATACACAAGTGCAGACCAAAGACAACAAAATTTAAAAAACAAAACAAAACAAAAAAACAAAGAAGAATGTTTAGCTTTATGCCAAAAGGTAAACTAAGGTTTTCTACCCTCATAGTGGATGCTTTCTTTCACAGGGTTAGATACATGGATAAGGAAAATAACTAATAGAGATGAACAACAAACTTTGGTATTAAGATTTAATAGAGAGCAAAAATAATACAAGAAAACATATCTGTGTGAAAGGTGTAAGCAATGTATGCAATGAGAATAAAAAAAAAAACACTGAATTTTGGTCCATTGTTAGAAATCACAAATATACTTTTTTCTTCTTCTTTTCTCTCTCTATTTTTATATTTTACAGTTTTTTTTGTTTTTTTTTATTCAGCTCAGTTCTTTACTTTCTCTGTCATGTGTGTGAGAGTGTCATTTAGCTACAAGCATTGACTACTTCTTAAAGTTGTAATCTTCTGTTGCCAAGTGATGATCATTTCCTCTTTACAGTTTTCAGCAACATAGAAATTATCTTTTGGTTGTAAAAATTCAATATTTAGTTGACTGAAGTGTTTTCAGTTTTTATTAACTGAAAAACTCATACATGCTTTTATATTTAGTGAGTAACACAACTGGTGATTCACCATTGAATTTTGGTTTGTGATTATTTAGTCAATTGAATAAATGCTCCTATGCAGCATAGGATTAATGTGAATGAGTTTGATGAAATATTCCATCTCTTCATTATGCAAACTCCAAATTTGTTGGTGACATGAAAAAGAAGTCTTCATTCATCAAGGTCTGCAATCCTACTTAACTCTTAAAATATGAGAATTGGATATACAATTCAGTTTCTTTGTTAAGCAATCTCCTAATCTGACAATATCACGAGAAGGAGTCTTCGTTTCTCAAGATCTGCAGTTCAACTGATTAGACATATTTCTCCCATGCAACACATGTGAGGTGCTATTTTTAGCCATCAGCCAATCTTTTTTCCATGGTTCCTTATTTAACTTTACATGCATTTGGTTAACTGGTGATTTCATGAGGTTATTAGAAAGAGAGAAAGAGTAGCTGTCACAGTTAGATAAAAAAAGTGTGATAGTTTACAGACTATGTACTTTTAATGCTGAGGGAAATTAAGGGTGAATATGTGGTAATACAACATTATCCATTTAGAAAACTTATCTGCCAAATTTCAATGTTTTTTTAGTTAATTTGTGGATACACATAGGTAAGAATAATTACAAGTATTTATTGTTCTATCTCTACACTGGCAAACAGCATAAATACAAATTGTGTGTGTGTGTGTATAAACTAGAGTATAGTGCAAATTAGTATGGTCATTTTTTATGCAAAATATAGGGAACAGCATTATACTCAACTATTTTTTTCAAAGAGGTTTAAAATTATGTATTTTCAGTGACTATACACAGGTAAATTTTTTTGAAAGGTTTAAAATTTATGCAAAAAAAGGGGTTGCAATATGCATGAAATCAGCTTATTCACAAGTATATATAGTATTTGTTTTTAATCAATTCAACCTAAGAAAGGTGATAATGCCACTACGGTGCAAGAGGTTACTAGTGTTTTGAAAGAGAATTAGAAGACTTTAGGAGGAACCAGAAACCCAATCCTAAACATGAAACAAGAGTTAAACCTCTACTCCTGTTCAAAGGAGTGTGAATCAAATGATAGGTGAATTTATCTACTACTATTGAGGAAAAATAAAGTAATATTTAATAAAATTCACAAGTTTAGGCAGAGACATAAGAAGCTTAGAGTTAAAGTAGTATTTAAGAACTGGAAACAAGAGAAACCACGACACCTGAAATTGGAGATTTTATTTGTTCCATTTAATGCTCTATCATTTTGTATTGACATTTTTCATATAAAGAAATACTTTAAAATTTTTTCCAGAAATACTTTGGTCAACCATTCTTTTGGCAAAACACATGCAAGCCATTTGTAATTATTTTAAGGAAAAAATTGTCACTGATTTTATAGTCATATAGAAAAGCAGACACCATGTCAGACTTTTATTTATTTCATTTTTTACTAGCAGTAAAAATCACATTATACCCAGCGTTGCTCGGGTGTAATGAAAGCTTTGAAACTAATCCATGGTCCTGGAGCTCAGACTCTTTGGATATTGGCATGAAAGACTAAAAAGCAATAGTTGTTTCCAGTTAAAGCGAAACTGTAGACTGAAAGAAAAATGAATGGATGTAAGTCAAATTTTGATTTACTGGTATCGATATCAAATAAGTTTTTTTCGTTGGAAACTGAATTTTGAAGGCTAAATAAGTCCTCTGAGTAAATGGTATCATGACTGAGACTAAGAACTACAATTATACCTACTTAGAGCCAAACCCGAAGCAAAAACTAAAATAAAAGGGCTGAAAAAAATACAGACATAAAGGCAGATAAACAGACACACACACACAAACATCTTGCCTTTTATATATATATATATATATATATATATATATTATTGATTTTCTGCACTATTGTAAGAACTGCAACCTTGAAACTTCTGAATATCATTTCTTATGTCTTTGTTTATGAGTGTATCAAATTTGATTAAAATTGGACCACTCCTTCTATAACCCGATTTTTTCGATTATCAATGTTCGATATTTGTCGGGGATACCTCAACACAAAACCTAGCTAAGAACACTCGCAGATGTTTATAGTACAACTGTGTAAATTTTCAAGAAAATCGGTTCAGCCGTTTCGGAGTCTATAGGTAATGGACACACAAACACAGACACACAAAGTTCCATTTATAAATAAGTTTAGATCTTTAGTACCTAGTCTCTTAAATTCATCCTTCACTATTCTAATGCACTTTTGAATTTCTTTATTAGATTTTTCATCTTACAATTTATGTTTTAATCTTTCTTGCTTGCTTTTATCAAATACCTTCTGCCTAATACTCCTTTGAGATTTTTGTTCTGAATTTGTTGTCAACAGTGTCACATGTTTAGTACATATTAAGGTCATGTCTGCTGAAAAATTCTGGAAGTTCTTCTAATTCTCTTTCAGTCATCTTAGAAGTACAGAAGTGAGAACACCTCATCCTTGCCAAGTACAATTTTCTGTTTTAATATACTCAATTTATAATTTATTTCAATACAGGTCATTTGTTCCTAATAGATTGTAGATTATTCATATATCTTTTCATATAGAGTGAGTGTCAAGACAAAAAAAAAATTCTTGGAATTCATATAACCCTCTTTTAAATATAAATTTCACAAAGTAGTTCAACAAAAAAAACTGCTTTTGTTAAATTTAGGTGATATTTTAATGGTGTTGGAAAGTTTTCTGACAAAGATTATATGTTTTACTCTTTGTTAAAATGTAATGAACTTCACTTACTAAATTACAAAACTCAAGTAGAGACCATTTAACCAAGTCAAGGTGCTATGAGAAATTATGCTGAGACATAAAAGAGAACATGAATTCATAGAAACTAAATAGCAGTGATAATGCCCACCCAAAAATATATATTGGCATGGTACCAAATGAGGATTAGAAATTGATCCATTTTGGTATTAATATCACAAAAAGCATGGATAAAAATTTTGACTTAAAGCAAAAAATAACTAAAATAAAATAATGCCAATATCTTATCTCTAAAAAGTTACAACCAGATCTTAGCATACTCACAAAAAAAATCTATAATGGCTTTAAAGTCTTCAAACAGATTAGCTCTGTGGTAGCCAAGTAAACATCATTCAAATTCTTTAGTTCCTCAGTCTGGCTCATTGTATTCAATACTGGAATTGGAGATTCCAGTCTGTGTCTGTCTGCTGAAATCCAGGTCATGATGTGACTGAGAAACTCCTGCTGCTCATGAGAACCAATATGTGTTGGCATCAGATCAGGAATAATCCTGTGTTTATTGTTAGTAGGTGAAATCAATGTTATATCAGCATTGCTTGGCTCCTTAAGCATAAAAAGGTGTGCATGATACACATGTAGAGAGCACACAAAATGGTAACATACACCATTCATAACATATATGCCAGGACAGACATGTTCGGCAGGAAGCAGTTTTTGCAGAGAGACCAGTGCCAAATTTAGACAGGTTGAATGATGCCTAAATCAAAGCACCCAGCTTAGCACCAAATACAAAACTAAAAAGTCAAATGCAATTCTTGGCAGGCAGTTTTTTTGGCAGAGAGAGAGAGAGAGAGAGAGAGAGAGAGAATAAACTAGGAGTGTAAATATGAAAAGGTGCTTTTATTGTTATACACACAAAACATTCAATTATATTAATTATAATTAAACAAAGGACATCAGGAAAAAAAAAAAGATATATATACATAGGTTGTTCCAAAGATATTAATAGCATTAGTGATTTCAAATTACTGTTTCATTCAATTACCTTTATATTTGTTCATTCCTTATATATATATATATATATATATATATATATAAAAACAGAGTGTGCATATTCTATGTAAAGATTTTTATCCCTTTAAGGCCAAAAGCATCAAAATATGCCCACATGCTTAGTTTGGGAGCACCTGAATGTGTCAACAATTGAGTAGCACTGCGTTTTAAAACACTGTATTAACACCAGTCGTACAATCAACTAGAGATGTCAGAAATCTCCAACTATGTAAAACAATATCTTACAACCAGTAGTACTAATTGGGTCAAAACACCTTTTTTAGTACAAATTAAAAATAAAGAAATGTTGTGTGTTTATATATCTCGCATATTGAGTGCTGATGTTAATAAAATAGTGTTCAATGTAAAAATAACAGAGCTATAAATTATATGTTAATAATAAACATACATTTTTTTGTTCTTCCCACCAGTAGCCCAACTCTGAGTTTCATGTACAATGCAATCCTCAGGTGCTAAGATACGACTAACCATTATGTAATTTAAATTTTGTTTATATATATATGTGTGTGTGTGTGTAAAAAATAAGAATCTGCAACTGCTGCAGATTATAAGGTTCCCTAAAAATAAAGTACTACTAAAACAGAGATTAATTGACCATTTTATGTAAACATCGCAAATATTTCTCTCTAAAATTGAATTAATTATAATTGTTCATTTATAACTTATGCCTAATGTTACTTAAAAATTATTTAATTAAAAGAAATGACCCACATAATACTTATTTGGTTTTTATAACTCCAATATATCTTAGTTTACCATAATTATTTAATTTTAATTCTAATCTAAACAATCCAGCCCTTTTAATAGATAGGTAGTACAAAATAATAAAAAAAACTAAAACACCTGAAATCTAACCTGCTGTTGAAAATTATTGCCTACCCATTTAAATAATGTCTGTTCCTAGTATGTATGTTATTCAGACAAAATTAAAAAGTGTCATGTTTTGACTTTATGCTACATTGTTCTTTCGCGACACAAATTTTCAACTCCGTTGTTCAACCTAATTCTCACTTTTGATTGAGCAATATTGACACACCAAGAATAATATTGTTTAATTTCCTCCAACCACCACTCCTTAATTTTCTAAATAAGCATAAATTCATCTCATATTTTCTAAAGAAATCATTTTCACAATTTATTTTTAAAATATCACCTGAAGAAGAACAGTATTGTTCTGAAACATGAAAATTTTTGTGTAGTGGTAGAATGCATTTATAAACCATTGTAATAACAAAATTACAATATATATATATATTTTTTCCATACATACACATGACTATCATAATATTAGAGCAGTCCCTATTATTTACAGGAATTGTGAAAAAAAAAAAATCATACATCCATACAACTTATATACTTCAAGCTACAAAAGATGTGAATATAAGTAAGTAAATATGAAAATAATACAAAAGTACATAAAAATGATAAAAAATATCTTCAGGAATCACAACACATTTTCTTTACACACAGTTTTGTTTTTTTTATTCAGACCTGAAAAAGCCAAACCCAACACACTACACATTCGGTGAAAATGCTGTCTATAAGCTTTTCCACTTCGTTTCTACATATATGATTTTCATAAAATTTGAATATTTACATTACTCTTAATAATTTCTTGCAATTTACATTTTAGAAACAATTTTAAAAAATTGTTGTATTACCACCTCAAGCAACACTATTTTTAAAAGGTTCACACTATTTTCCCTTCTACATTTCTTTTTCTACCTCCTGCAAAACACACAGCATGGAAGTACTTCAAAAACATCAACTGATAACAGTGTTGTACTATTGACAACTTCAATATGAAAGTACCTTTCTTTATTTACTCTTTTTTTTATGTAAACATGTTTTGCTAATACATTTATTAATTGTTGTTTAAAATCTGTCTGGTATCTTTATCACCCAGACTCACAAGAGTGTATATTATTTGTGAAACAAATAATATCAGATATTGTAAAATGATAATTCTTTCCATTCCACAACAAGATAATTTTTACTTAATCTAGCCATGTCTCTTTGGTGCTTGATCCAATTTAGTTCCATGCAGAACAAGATCAAACTCTTTTTCAGCTAATAATATAAACTGAAAAATATTAATATTTATTTCTGAAATAAGAAAAAATGGCTAGATGCTGATTTCCATGAACTGAAAAAGAGTTTGATCTAACGCCATAATGAATGAAATTAGCAGCTATTTTCAACTTGGAATGTGCATAGATAGTATTCTTTAACTTGCAAACTTTCAATAACTTATTAAGGCTGTTAGATTACCCCCACTGAGTAAAATTATAGGTGACAAGTTTTGGAATGCTCACTCTCTTTTCCTTTTCACTTTGGGAGTAACAACATATGCCTTCCTTCTACAAAACAAGCAGCATGAACAGGTGTTGTAAAATGATAATTCTTATGCAAAAGAAAACAACTGATAATGGCCAATAAAAATCAGATTCCAAATTTGAAGAATCTCAATGTTATTGAAGTTTTTGACACCAGAATAGATTGTACAGCAAGCAGTTCATGAGTGCATATAAAAAGTCTACCATAAACTCTACTCTTGATATGCAATGATCTAATGTAACATCATTAGAGGAGATTCCATGAAAAGGGACTCTATTTGGAATCATTAGCAATTCTTTTTTCAAACACCCATTTATATCAATACTTAGTCTTATAAGTTAGTTACTTGAACATCATATAGGGGTAGATTTTTTTACCTTATCCAACAATGCATCTCCTAGCAAAGATAAAGAACAAAGACCAAACAAAAATTGCATCCATTAAAACACTCCATCTAACATTTCAACAAAAATATTAAGTTTTAATGCTTTGTAATGCATTATCTTTCAAATATTTAGCTTCTTCACATGCCAAAAGGTTTATTTTCTTAATATATTACTTCACATTCTTCTTGATGAGCTTCAGTGTGATGATTTTTTTTATACTAAAAGTTTTGAGTGCAAAGGAGGCACAAAAGCTACTCACAATAGAAGATTACAGCCAAAATATTGTTGCTGAATAGAATATGAGAAATGAAAGATGAAGAAATAAGAAATGAAGATGATGCAGAAGAAAAACGACAATTCACTCATGATTTAAAGAGTTCAAGATTGTATTGTTCAAGGAAGCATCCAAGTGGGAGTTTTTATATTGCAGCTTTTGGAAGAAAAGGTGTCTGAATGAAACTTTCTTACATTTGGAAAACAAAGAAAATGCAGATCATTCAATTTTGTGGAAGTGGCATTGCATTTCATAGCTGTAATGGTCTGAACTTTGAATATTTGTCATGGAAGATTCTCAGCTTGACTTACTTCCCAAAATCTGTATTCAGATAGTTGGTTATTGAAATACTGATTTTAGTAAGTTGATCTAGTCAAGAACATTTCAATATCTGTTGTGTCTCCACACACACACACATACAAGTAATTTAAAAAGTAATCTAAATCTAATCTAATCTAAACATATTTATAAATGGAACTTTGTCTGTGTGTGTCCCTGATACCTATAGACTCCAAAACGGCTGAACTGATTTCTTGAAAATTTACACAGTTGTACTATAAGCATCTGCGAGTGCTCTTAGCTAGGTTTTGTGTCGAGGTACCCCTGATAAATATCGAAAATCGAAAAAAATCGGGTTATAGAAGGTGTGGTCCGATTTTAATCAAATTTGATACACTCATAGACAAAGACATAAGAAACGATATTCAGAAGTTTCAAGGTTGCATTTCTTACAATAGTGCAGAATAAATATATATATATATATAGAAAAGGCAAGATGTTTGTGTGTGTGTGTGTTTATCTGCCTTTATGTCCGTATTTTTTTCAGCCCTTTTATTTTAGTTTTTGCTTCTGGTTTGGCTTTAAGTAGGTATAATTGTAGTTCTTAGTCTCAGCCATGATATCATTTACTCAGAGGACTTATTTAGCCTTCAAAATTCAGTTTACGACGAAAAAAAACTTATTTGATATCGATACCAGGAAATCAAAATTTGACTTAATCCATTCATTTTTCTTTCAGTCTACAGTTTCACTTTAACTGGAAACAACTATTGCTTTTGTGCCAACATCCAGAGTCTGAGCTCCAGGACCATAGATTAGTTTTAAAGCTTTCATTACACCCGAACAACGCCGGGCTATACTGCTAGTACTCTATATTTTATCATTTTGGTCCACAATGACAGGCAGATAACATGGCATAATAGTAGAGGTTAAACCTTCCCAACAATAACCCATATTTTTTCTTTTGATTGTTATACTTGGTGTTTGATACATACAAAAGTGTGAATTAATTTTTCCATGCAATTCATTTCACCCATAGGCATTCATTGCTGAACCTTTATGGAGACCAAATAATGGGTGTAAGTCAAGTATTGCAATGGATACAGAATCTCCATAAAATCTATTTTAATAATTTCTACTTAAACTTCTTTCCCTTGGAACATTTCCAAATCTTTGCTTTCCTGGAAACTGTGATCTTCAAAAATTAATTTTTTTTTTAATCATATCACCCCGAGCAAGGCGGTAACACCACTGATGTGCAGGGGGCTACATAAGAGTAAAAAGATCAGACAGGAGGAGAGTGAAGAGAAAGACGAACCAGTTAGAAAGGAGCAAGAGAAGGATGGGAATACAGGTGTGATGACAGTTGTGAAGGTGAAGAGAAAGGAAAGGATATACAGGGTGGTGTAGAAAGAACTAGAGTCAAGTGGTTAAGAGATGAGTATTGACATTGCATTTAAATTCCTGGAGGTTGTAGCCGTCAGGAAAGCAAGAATATGGAAGCGAGTTCCACAGGCGGGAAGCTGCAGGAGTAGAACAGTCGTCTGCATTTGGTCAATCAAACTGTGAATGGGTGAGACCCAGTTGCCAGTCTGGTTGCATGAGTAAACACCTGTTGCAGGGGTACCAGTGACTTAAGTTTGTTGGAGCAGAAACTATGAAAGTATTTATAGGACAGAGGGAAGCCACATCCTGTCGAAGTGAAAGTGGCTGGAGTTCAGCCGCCAAGTCGGTACCTATCACATTACTGATTCTCCTTTGGAGTTTGTCAAGAACACCAAGATGAACAGGGGGGGCTCCTGACCATATACGACAGCAGTACTCCATGCACGGACGACTGGTTGATTTGTATATATATATATGTAGGATGGATTCAGGTGAAAAAAACATCCTGGCCCAACACAGTGACCTAACCTTCCTAGTAGTGGATTTAGCTATCGACTCAATGTAATGCAATGTCAATCAACATCTTTTGTCTTTTTGGTTTCCATTCTTTTATTGTCCTTTCTCCTCAATAATGTTTTTTCAGTTTCTTTTGCTCTTGGTAACCACATGTGTCTTAGTGAGTTTATTGCTTTACTTGGGGCGAAATGCTTACTTAGAAAGAAAAAAAAAAAGCAACAAACCAAAAAGTAGCTAAAAAATCCATAGCCAATGGTGGCGACTATATTGAAACCATGATCTATTCAAGGATGTTAATGTGTTGATTGAATCTGTTGTGGTTTTCAGGACAAAAATTTAAGATATTAGTTTAGGTCTCTGGCCAAGAGGTATTAGCAAACTAATCTCACAGTCCATTACTACTTAAGTGAATTCTATTCTCACTGGATGCTTCAATACTGAAGACTTGTGTCATAATAAACAAAGTGTAGTAAATATCAACCCTCTTAAGCATGAAATAGTACATTACTTGAGCAGCTATCTATCAAAATAACTTTACCAAATTGTCTCTTCAATAATCATTCTCTGCTGATCACCAAATTTAAGCAGCAGAGGAGTTACTTTAAACAATGATTAAAAATACTTTTTGAATATAACTTGGAAAAAGGTTCATTTTCTCCAATTAAAAAAAAAAAGAAAGAAAAAGCCTGGCATATTAACAAATTGTATACTTCCCTCAAATAAGCTTATAAGTAACATATTTTCATAAAACAATCACCAAGACAGGCATAAGAATTTGATTTGAAATGCAAATATTCAAGAATTCTTGTAAAATCTGCTATGATGCTTTTGCTTGCTTTTATCACCTATAAACCTCAGCCAGATATAGCATAAAAGTTTTCACAAAGTGCAAATTGTGATGTTTGAGTTAACTTTACATGACAGATTATCTCTCCTGGCTTCAATCACATACTCCATTTCTTTCTGGTTTCTCCACATTACAAATCATTCTTCTTCCTATTTGTCAAAGGACTTGTAGTGCTTAAAAAATCAGTGACTAAGGTTTTGCCTCATAATAAATCCAGATATTTTCCACTTAGCGTCTTAATTCTCATCATCATTCTCAACAAATGCCAGAGTTTCTGCTCACTCTTTTCCTTGAAATACTGCCAGACAATGACACAGCTGGCCTGAGCCCAAATGAAAAGGAGGAGGAAGAATAATGAAAAAAAATTAAATAAAAACAGAATAGAAGGAAAGAAAGAAGCAAAAACAGCAGCAAAAAAAAAAGACAAAAATACATAAAGAAAGAATGGTATTACAGAAAGAACAAAAAAAGGAATAGAATTTAAAATATATAAAAAAAAAAAAAGAATAAATTAAATAAACAAAATAGAATCAAAAGAACAACAGAGAACAAGGGGGGAGTTATGAAAAAAAAAATACAATCCAGTTAAATCTAAATTATAACAAATGCAAAAGCTTTTGATAAAGTACTGTTTGAACTGCTAGATAACCTTGACATATTTGGGAAGGATACTAGAATAATCCAGAACCTATACTGGCAGCAAACTGCCTTCATATGGATAGAAAATTAATTCAGTACAAAAATAGAAAGGGATGTAATGATGCATCTTCTCACCAGATTTATTCAACCTACAAAGTGAGGCAATTCTGAGATAATTAGAAGTCCTACCAGGATATATTATTGACAGCCACAATCTTAATATAAGATATGCAGGTCACAGTGTTGATAGCAGATACAAAAGGGAAACTACAGGATCTACTACGGAAGGTAGTTAAGAAAAGCAAGAATTACAAGAAAGCAGAATGCATGATTGTTAACAAAAGAAATAGTCCCACATAAAAATTACAAATCAGAGATGCCAAAAATCAAAGATAAAAAATTACAAATCAGAGATACCAAAAGTACACCAATTTAAATATCTGGCAAGTGTTTTAATAGAGTATAGAAAGTGCAGCACTAAAATCCTAAAGAGCATTGGAATAGGGAGAGTGCCTTACAAAAGCTAAGCAAAGTATTAAGATATAGAAAAATTTCAGTAGAAACGAAGAAAAGAATACTGAATTGTTATGTAAATAAAGTCTGCTTATATGACAATGAATGCTGGCCAATCTTCTCATAGATGAAGAAGAGACTTGAAGTAACAGAAATCTGGTTCTTCAGAATGCTGAGAATACTAAGGACTAAACATCTGAGGAACAACAAAGTTTTAGAAAAAATGAGAAAAGGGGGCTTAGAGAACTTGATATTCACTGAATAGATTGAAAGCAAGAGGAATACAGTACATAACCAACTTGGTGATATTCAGTATGGATGACAGAACAAGGTTCAGAAGAGATAACAAAAAGCAAAATTTATTAAGAGCTACAAAGGACATGAAATTGTAAAAAGCTATGATTGCCCACATCTTGAAGGAATGACACATAGAAAATGCATAGTTTTAGTGAAGTTCAATTTGCCAACAAAACTAAGCCTGAGGAAATTCAAAGTAACAGTTAAAAACAGTTTACAAATACCAAAACATCCACAAATAGTTCTATTCATAATTCCGTCAGTTAAGTGGTATATGTGATATACACTTGAGTTATCATTTTTCTTTTGATTCATGACTGATAGGCAGAAGATTTTCCCACAGCATGTTGCCATTTCTTTCTATAGTAGACTGGTTGCCAATCAAGGCTATAGAACCCAGTCTGTCCTACTATTCAACTCATAGTTGGGAAAGAGAGAAGAGGTGGATTCATACCTTTCCAAAGAGTATAAGTAAATGCAATAAGCTTGACTGGAATTCAAACTTGGTTCTCGGATTTATCATTCCAAATCAATATACATTACCTCATAATGTACACCAATAATTACATAAAGCTAAAATTACCATTACATGAAACATTTTAGTTTTAATCAAATAAAAAATGCTATTTTTAATCATAGAATTTATAAAAGAATTTATTATTAGTGGACACAACTTTAATATAAGATATGCAGATGAGTGTTGATACAAACACAAAAATGAAAATGCAAGAATTCCTAGAAACAGAGCAATAAAGGAAAGGAAGTAGAAAGGACAAACCATGATCATTAACAAAATATATGAATTGGAAACATCAGAATCAAGCAAGAATAGAAATTTAGCTACATAGAAAATAGTTAAATTGTCAATGAAAAATATGTCACAAAAATTCAAAGGTAAATTGATAAAATAAAAAAACAGACAACATACATGCGCAAAATTAAAAAAATAAAATGGCGACAATTTGCCCATTGAACCCTATCAATCTTCCTATATGGTAGTAAATGTTGAACAATTTTCTCACAAATGAAAAGGAAACTTGAGGCAACAAAGATGTACTTCTATAGAAAATATGAAGAAACACCATGAATAGAGTATGTGAGCAATGAGGAGCTTCTAAGGAAAATGGGAACAAAAATGACTTGTAGTTAAAAAAAAAAAAAAAGAGAAATTTCAGGCACACATAATGAGAAAAGAGAGCTGAAAGATTTTGATACTCAAGGAACAGAATGAAGGCAAGAGAGTCAGGGGCAAACATCAACTAACTTATCTAATGAGTTTATGTAAATAGATGGCAGAACAGGAACTGAGAGGGACAGTAAGGGGACAACTATTGCTAGGATAGGATGAAGTTGAAATAATTGATAGAGAACATCATTAGAAACTATATAAACTTAAAGAATCAGCACATATGCTAAGCCACAAAAATCTCCTAAGCTAACCAAGCATAGAAATGAATACAATATAAGAACCAGTAATAGAGTGCTAGAGAAAATCATTAGCTGCAAAAAATTGTATGAGCTCTGATACTGATACATTGTGTTTATAAGTCTCAAAAATTCATACAGTAATCAAAATAAAGGGTTTGGTTCAAAATTCCCCTGAAGAAGGCCAGAGTGTACAACAGCTGAAACATCGTAAACATGGCAATATTGTTAAGGACAACAGTCTGAACAGTGTAAATAATGAAAGATAAGAAGAGCCATATTCACTCACATAAAAGCAACAGCAGCTTAATAAATAACTATTCCCTGTTTTATACTATTTAAAAAGACTAGGTCATCTTGCCTTGGAATCATATTAGCAATCGTGTGTTGCAGCTCCTTAATACTGTGTTGTGAGTTCAATCTTTACTGCCTAATACTTATGGATTTCTGTCAAAACTCAGATTTGAAAAGCTAAGCTTAGAAAATATCTATATTAGCAGTCATAAGATCTCCAATATACATGGCTTATGGTCATACCACATTGAAACACTGTTTTTCATTTGATCACCAAAGTTAAGCAACTTGAACCTGGTCAGTACCTAGATGAGTAACTACTCAAGTACTGTAAACTTGTATATGTGAGTGGTATTAGAAATAAAAACTCAGAATGAAAAATTGGAGAATCAGCTTTGAATTCTAGTCAGCCTCATTATATCCACTTACATGCTAATACCCTAGAGAGAGATATGAACATTCCTCTTCTCCTTCTCCCAATTATGGGTTAAATAGTAAGACTTACATCAGCAAATCATCATCTTCAAAAACTTCTTACAATCCAAAAATATTTCAGCTATAAATAATCTTAAAAAGGTTGATAAGCTGTAAAATACAAATCAATCACTCAAAATCCGATATACACCTATCAATTCTGCTCTGTAAATGAAGGTCAGTTTAGTACTGACTAAGAAAAAAAATTTGCACCTACTTTTAAAAGAAAAGCATCCAAATTTAATCCCACATGAAAAAGAGGTAGGGGTGGCAGAAATGACAAAAAACTCATTAAGTAGCAATTTTTTGCAAATTCCTTGGGATATGTGAATGGGGTAAGAGATAGTAACAGTGGCCCCCACCTCCTACTTTCATAAGCTTTAAAAATTTATGCAACTGGTCAGCTTCCAATTTTGATAAATTTGATCTTCAGCACTTTTCCCTCTGCATTTTCTTTTTCATTTAGCTTTTTAAGGACACATACAGAGACCAGTTTGAAAGAAAAACAAACAACATAAAACAACCAGATAGATAGAAACAAACAAGTTGTTAGGGAGGGAAAGAGACTTAATAATCATATTTTCATATCTGAAGGAAGACATTAATTAGAAATAATGTCCCCAACTTGATATGTAGATACATAGGCAGTCAGTGATTTATGGCCAAGTGAAAGAATTGGTCAGTAATTTTCTCCAAATCTGCTGAAGACACTTGGCGTCAAATTTCTATGTCTCAGAATTATACAGACACTGTTTGAGTTTGACCCCTCCTCCTCCTCAGAAAATCTCGGCCCCCAACCACTTTCAGAGTTCCACAAGTGCCACTGAATAGTAACTCAAAATGAAAAATCAGAGGGCCAAGTTCAAATTTCATTTGAGTTTGTTACATTCACTTACACACAAATATTCTTTGGAAAGAGAATGAATTCATCTCTTCTCCTCCCACTTAAGACTTAATTAGCAGGACTTGGATCTGTAAAAGTCATTATCATCTCTAAAAAAAAAAAAAACTTAATGCAATATTTTATTGAAAAAAAAAAAAAAAATCTCAGAATCGAAAACATTTTTCATCTTACTCACAAAGGCTTGATAAGCCATTAAAAAAACAAATCAATCTCAAAATTTCTGACAACACTAGAAAAGTGGCAAGTATTGAACATGAAGCTCTTATGAGATATCTGACATTTCCTATTTGTGCCAATGTAGATGCAATCACACTAGGAATTAACTTTTTACCTTTTTTTATTTTAACAGACCATAAGATCTAAATGCAATTGTAAAGAACTGCTGTTACTCAAAACGAAAAGAACAAAAACAATTTATTTGAGCAGAACAAAGACTAGTAAACAAGCAATGAATTCAATTGTTTAAGAATATGGATTTCTATGTATAGGAATAAAAATGACATCAGGTGCAGTTCTTTATCAACTGAATTATAGACAGGTGACACTCC
Source organism: Ascarosepion bandense (assembly GCA_037127315.1). Taxonomy (NCBI): domain Eukaryota; kingdom Metazoa; phylum Mollusca; class Cephalopoda; order Sepiida; family Sepiidae; genus Ascarosepion; species Ascarosepion bandense. The sequence continues at coordinate 1,480,558 of JBBBDQ010000195.1, read as the reverse complement.
ATGACTGCCAGGAATTTAGTTTTTAAAAGCCTTTGTTCTTCACACTACTGAATGTAGATTATAACCAATTAAAAGTTTCCTATCCTAAAAAGTTTTATATAATTAAGTTCTCAGTAGTAATAATAGAATAAGACCAGGATTGAATTCTCTAGCATGAAAGCAAAATTCATTTTAAACTTTAAATTTATTTCCTGTGAATATCTCCTCCTCAGTCTGTGAATGTCCTTTGTTGGACAATCATGTCTGTTATCAATTCTTGATTACTAAAGGGCATTTGCTCATAAGTGAATATCACAAACCCAACTAGAACTTAGCTCCATGATTTATAATTCAGAGCTGTTATCCATTACACCATCTGCACATTGTTGTTTAGCTTTGGTGATCAAATGAGGACTCGTATTTCAACATGATATAGCCATAATCTTTCTATGGATATACATAACTCTTGATTTAATCTATAGGGATAGATTGTTCTTGTTCCACTGCACATATCTAGAGATATCTCTAAGTACTACATAGTTATGGCTCACCCTGTTTCATCTTTTTCTGAGTATGTACTACCCAATCCAAGGATTGAAATCTCAATTACCATGACACAAAATTCTCTAATTTAATTTTATTGTCCTACACATTAAATTAAGGGGTCAGTTTGAAATTTCCTAAACATTATTTGAACTCAAAGGGCACAGCAGCCAAAATGTTATGGCAATAACATATTTTACATTCTACAAGGTGACTAAAAGGAACTCCCCATTTTAAAATACTTACAATTTATTAACTATAATTTTTACAAGAAATTGATAGGAAAGTAAAGCATTTAACATAAGGTTATATTTAAAATCTGATATAGGTAATCAGGTTTTGTTTACCAGCATCTTGAGCCACACAAGAATCACAACTGATTTTACCGTGAACTCTTGTGGTATGGAAGACATGATTTCTTGTATTCATCCTCCAAATTCTTCCAGTATCTTGGTTTGGTATAATAGACTTGTACCTTTAACCAACTCTATATTTGTGTCCCCCATAAACTAGCTAAACCAATTGAAAAAGTTCTAACTTTCTTAGGTATAATCAACCCAACACACATTAAACACTCTGGTGACTTAATCCAGAGGTTAAAAACAAACATGGAAAACAAGATAATGGATAGCTTAGATAATAACTAACTACACACAAATATACTCAATATTTTTATAAATGCCACCTTAATTAAAAAAGAACATTTTTTATATAGGAAATACAAGGGGTTTCCGATAAATATTTTTACCATCTATGAACACATGTTAAACACACTATCATTACATCACCAAATTTTATAAAATGTATACTTAAAGAATTTAAAATATGTTTACCTACTACTAACACCAAAACAAACTTTGATGCATAAAAATGTCCACCAATCAACATGCAGACACCCCATAGAAAAAGTAGAATCAGTATACACTTGCACACACAAATTTACAAACAAACACTGTTTGATAAGACAAATGCACATGAAATCTGCTTAACCAATGATAAAACAAACACAAAATTAAATATAACAGAATTTTGCTTTCATTTTTATCTCCATATCTCATTTGCTGATGAAGCTTTAATAAAGGCAAAACATGTTATATTTATAAACATTTCCTATTTTTTCCTTATCCTATCATTTAGATAGATACAACTAGACAGACAGCATTTAAGACAGAGATAATAAGTGTCACCTCAAATTAAGCTCTAAGTGATGAAAGCATTGACTCCAATATCATAAATTCTGAAGGAAAAACAACTTCACAACAATATCACATTTATGGGGCATTTAATTAGGAAATATTCCCTAGCAATAACTGACAACAGCAACATGTTAATTCCTAATAAAGAAAAAAAAAAATAGACCAATCAGGAAAAACACATACTTCACTTATTTTGCTAAGTACAAGATGCGATGGGTAAATTATCACCATTTGATATTTTTAGTTTCATGCATATGTGATGTTTGATTTATCAACTGTACAGTAGGGTCAGTTAAGCTTTGTCTGTGATGAAAAGAGCACAATAATACAAAGCACTCTACCATAAATTTGGAAATGGCATGCTGTACTGCTTGGCATTTAGGTTGGAAGATCCAATATGGACATTTCAGAGTGTTTTGGTATAAATTTGAAAACATTGTAGAGGATTCAGAAAGAGTTGGATGAGTCTAATGGTGATTACAAAGGTGATTGAAGTGATTACTAGTGATGGTGAGACTATGCCTTCATTCATCTTCTCACAGGACTTCTGAAGCAACACAATCAATTGGCTTAAGGAAGTAGTGCTACCCTGGGTCAAAAAGGTGGCTGCTGGTAGAGTCTCTGTCTGGGAACATGTCTTTGCACCATGCCACGCAAGCAGGAGAACCCAATCATGGGTGTCAGACAATTTCTGTGACCATATCACCCCTTATATCTTGTCATGTAATTCCCTAGGCTACCTCCTCACTTCATTATTATGTGTAGGGCACAGTTAAGTGAGATACCAACAAAACTCCTTGTAATACCAAAGATGAACTGAAGGCAAAGATTATGACAGCATTCACCAACTTAAACAAGGAGACTGTACAGAAAAGGTGAAGGAGATTCCAAAATTATCAAGACACCATGCCAACAGCTCAAAATGAGATGTCAGTGTTATTTTAATTTTGCATAATTTAAACAATTTATCCATTGCACACTGTAATTGTACATCATTTTCTCGTCATTTGATATTTTATGATTACATACAATGTAAAACCTTATTTCTTATACACATTAATTATTACATTCGGCTTCAGCCAGGAACATCTCTCCAGGCATTGCCTCTCCCATAGCATTTAAAGTAGGAGGGTCAGGGACAGACCGATGCCTGTTGTATCCCAAGAGAGAAAAGGGACTAACCAATTCTGGCCTCATGTATGCATGGGTGGGAGAAGATGCCTTAAATCAACCTTGTGTCAAATTTGCCCCCATGCAGAGGCAGATAGATAAAATTACAATGTATAAACTATTGGTGTAATCTATGGCACACAACTACAATTTACTAGCTCATATACCCTTCTATGCCAGAAATCAAAACTTGGATCATAGTTGATTATAATGATAGTAAAACTAATGACTTGTAACAATGTCAAGCTAATAGTAATAAGCATTGTTACCAACAGAATCAAGTTATTTAAAATTGCTAGACATATACATATATAAGGGAAAACAAACTAATTTTGTGTGATACATCTTATCCTTTAGGAGTTCAGACTAAAGTGTTGTTTCTACACACATGCACAAAGGGGAGAGGATGTCAAAATTTAAACTTCAATTTTATTTTATTTTTAAGTATATTTGTTAAACAGTTAATTTTTTTTTGTTTAGGTTTCCATCACTTTTGTTATTTAAGTATTAAAATTAAAAAATTTCAGCATCCACTGTTTCATACAAGTGTATTTACATTAACAGAAATATCACTTTAGTCTGATGAAGTCCTAAAGGATAAAACATGACATACAAAAATTCTACCCCCACCGCACACACACACACACTTTGTCATTAATTTTCCAAACATTATTCTGAGTTTCAGTTTTGTTTAACAGTATATCAACCTCTGTGGGTTATTTAATGCCAAAAAAGTAGGATTTTAAGGTATTTTTTTTTAATGTTCAGATATAGTGAAAAGGTTGAATTAGTCACACTTTGGTGGAAAATCTTTTTTATTTTAGAAAACTGAAGATGTCTTCTAGTTTTGTATTCAAAAATGTATTGCTAGAAATATTTTTTTTTTCCTTCAAAAATGTATTATGGCAATAATTTGTTTTCTTCAAAAATGTATTGTTGGTAATATTTTTTCTTCAAAAATGTATATTTTTCTATAAAAGTCTATTTTTATGTATATTTCTGTAAAAGTTTATTTTTATACTTTCATGGTGTTTTGACCCTGGTTTGGGTGTTAACTATTTGCCCATTGCTGGGACCCTAACAGGTGCTACCACTCCAGGTCAGGGTGGACTTGAGAACAACAGCAATTAAGAGGTGCTTCTATGCTCCTCACAACTTCCCAATCAGAGGCCTTGCTGCCAGGGAGTTTACCATCATACCCAGAACTCATTATTCTGATATATAAAAAATTTGTCATTTTTTTCTTTCTCTCTCATATATATATATATATATATATATATATATATATATAGTTGTGTATTTGGAGAGAATCCCTCTTCAATACATATTTTGCTAAAATAAAAAACAAATGTACTTTTAAGTTTATTATTAATTTTTTCTTGTATACAAATAAATGTCTTCTTTTTTGGACAAGGATTGTAGAAATTGTCTCAGTGTTTGTTGATTCTAAGTATTTGTGGTTAATCTATCAGCTATTTTCAAGGATTTTATTTATACTACTATAATAAAGAATGTCTAAGTGCTATTGTAGACAGTCTAAAAGTTGCTGAAAAGTAGACATTCTTAATTCCTGAATACAGCCAGAAATATACCTGAGATACTCTCCTCCATTGATTTCAATGTATAAGGGACCAACAGTTCAGTTTTTGAATTCAAATGCTAAATTATCTAAACAGATGATTAAATTATAGTAATGGAGGCTTGAGTAGAAGCAGCCATAATTTTACTCTCTACCTACAGTGTCAGAGGGTAAGTGTTTAAGCTTAGGTTGAAACCAGAATTTCAGGTGCTGATTTTCTAGGCAAGCAGTTTCTGCTCATTTGCAGGATTGTTATAATAAACATTTTCTCCAGTTTGTTCTCTTGCTGGAATATCAAGCTTAATCAATATCAATAACACTTTTTTTTTAAAAAGAATTAGTTCTAAATGATTAAGCGAAGGTTTTTAAAAGGTACGTACATACCCAATACAAATGTTGTTCTTGGCAACAAAAACTAGTTAAAAATAAATTCAAGCAGTTCTTAAATATAGTACAAACTACTAATTCTAGTAATTGTTTTTAGTAAAACTAACGTCAGGCCCGTCAGCAAAAGAATCATGATTTTTGAACACCACCAAAGTGGAGAAGGGAAAGTCTTGTTAAAGATACTTGATAAAAATTAGAGAAAAGATTGGTAAATTGGTCAATGTTGCCAACTAGCAATAGCAGCAGAACAAGTATGGAGAGGCCTACAAGGCATACCATAAAAAAATCATGAAGGAAAGAATAAACCATGATGGAAAAAGCCATTGAATGAAGCATTAATAATTAAAGCTTCAGTGTACAAGAGGAGGCTGCATTCCTCTCTTCTGCTGAACTTTGCCAACACAATATCGAGCTGCTTAATACAAACTGCCAATGTGATGCGATGAAAACAAAAGAAAATGAAAATGAGGAAGAAAAATCAAAAAAGTAGCAGACTAAATTAAAAGTAGACTAAGACTAACATATATCACAATTTTAAGCTATCCAATCAGCAAAAAGCTAAAATTGAACAGTTTATTTCATAAGCAAAGTCACTAAGAAAACCTGTTGAAAATTACTCATCAAGATGAAAACACTTTTCAGTATTCAATCATCTAAGCATATAAATAGTTGTCACATATTTTCTAAAAACTGTGATTCTTTTTGCTGTGTGATGCTGACATTTTGGTTAAATAAAGAAAGCCTGGAAAGAATTCCCTCATTTTCTTTTTTCAGATGTCTATGTCAAAAGTAGAGGATGGACGACTAGAAAAAGAGTTTGAAATAGAGAATTTAAGTATAAATATCATAACTGTAACATATCAATAGTCATTTATCACCAAAAACATTATGTTTGACAAATTTAATAGGAGTAGATAGGTTTATCTATAATCCAGTTTACACTCCTCCCCAGTCTTTTGAATGTATATAGAAGTTTATCTCTTGTTCCCTGTTTAAGATTGGATTATTGGTTTCTTTATAAAGTTTTTGCAGTCTTTTTCACTCCTAGTAGCCCCTTGCATCTTAGTGGCATTATTACCTTGCTGAGGGTGAATATATATATATATATATATATATATATATATATATATATAATCAGTTCCCTGTTGTATTATCCTCTGTTTAGCACCAAAACAACAAAAGATTTTTTTAAACAGATTGTAGAAACCACTTGAGACCTTATATAGCACTTGCTCAATTATCCAGACACCTTGGGTTAGGGGTTGGAAAATACATTCAGTTAATTCAAAATTTGAGACAACTGAATAGCTAGATTATAGGGGGGGGGTCAATTTTTGTCTGTTCTGTCTGGCCTTGTATTTTTCTGTTGTTAAATACTAAAAAATGGATTATTTGTAATGGTAACTTCTGACTGAAAATAAAACCACCTCAATCATAATCATTACTTCAATTCTGAAATTGGGTATCGTGGTTGTTGAACTTTAACTTGGGGAATATCATTGTCATCCTCCTCTTCAATATTTTGCATAAGCCATACTCTCAGGAATGACCAAGCTGTGATAATTCAAATTTCTTTGTATGAAAACAATGAGGGAATTAAGAATTAACTGAACTGATTTTATCAACATTTTTATAAAATGTAAAGTATTATTTCCTAAATTCTCAAAACGCTTATTTGAAATTAGATATGGGTTTAGTTTGGATAATTGAAAAACATTCTAATTCTCTCCTTTTATATCTAGATTATCATTCTTTTTGCTTGAGAAATATTTTCAGATACCTCATCAGCCAGTTTCAAGGGGCTACGAAGAAATGTATATTTCTGAAGTTACATTATATATAAGAAAGGACCGTCTAGTAAAACAAAGCAAACTATCACAAATTAACAGACCTACATATCCAAATAGTCACAAATTTACTCTTCTCATAATGACTTTATATGCATTCAAAGATGAGTACGCTAATCTGTAGGCAGCATATCCTGATTATTCCATCAATTCTGTAGGCAGCACATCTGGGTCATTTTGTCAACCATTTTCTGTTACAAGAACAGAATGAGTTAGCCCAAGTTTTTTTTTTGTATCATAGAGCCAATGGCATTGACAGGTGCAAACCTTCAACCATGTTTGTTTTTGTTTTTTTAAAAGAAAGTAGATTTATTCTGCACAGTCTGGTACCAGAAAATGTCTGGAAAAACCTAGGGTTTAGTGAGCTGCAAACAGAAAAAAACAAAGAACAACAGTTGGTGTTTTTGCGCATGACTATGAAATCAGATATCAGTTTGGCTGATGTTCTGACTTTGCAGTTTGTTGATACAATTTGGAGAGTGACCAAAGTTTTCAATTAACGTGTAGCATAGACATGAGAATGGTTTTCTGTGTAACATTTTCCGTGATCCATTACAGCACCACCTACAGTTAAATTTCTGTACATGGTTAATTCTGACAATTTTATTTCATAGCTCACAGCTTGGGCTGTTTCTCTTGTTGACAATCATAAAATATGTCTTCTTACAGTTTATTGTTAGTCCTTTCTTCTCATTTTCTTTTACTACCATGCCTAGTTGTTCTTTTATTTTTTCCTTTTCACTTTGCTATCAATACAGTATCATCTGCATATCTTGTTGCAAATTGTGCCCATTGATAATAAATCCTAGTCATTCACACTGATAGCATTCTGATCATAAATATAGCAGTTCTTGTTCCAGTGTCTTGAACAAAGTAACAGTTTTCTTACCCCATTTCTGATGTAATTCTGCTACATTCTATTTCTTAGCATTTAATAAGCTTAGTTAAGTGGCCCATTAATCTAATTGTCCAAAGTTCATTCATTTGCACTTGGTTCTTTTGCCTTGTTATAAAGATAGATCTGCTGACCTTCTGATATATCACTATTGGCACTCTCATATACTTTATTTATTATGTCAGTAATTTTGTCAATTCTGAAATAATCTAGGACTAATAGTAACTATTATAATCTCATTTAGTCCTAATGTTTTGTTTCTGTTCATCTTTGGCAGTGCTAATCTTACTTCCAGTTTTCATATTGCTTGATTGATTCATTTTCTGTAGATTGTTTAAAGCCAGAAAATATGTTTTTTCAGAATGTAAGAATATTTTTTTTTAGATAATAATGATTTGGTGATAGATAGCTGGGAGGAGAAGAGGAAGATTCATAACTTTTCCAAGGGTATTTGCATGTAAATAAATATAACAAAACTGAATAGAATTAGGACTCAGCTCAGAAGTTAACAATTACATCATCTTCACATCCAAACTTACAAAACCTGATATTTCTTAGCAGTTATCCATTTAGGTACTGACCACGTTTGACACAGTATTTCTTTCTAATTTTTTGCTTAATATCCTATAGACTGTGCCATTCCTTGGCATTGTTTGCTCTTTTTCATTAGCTCCAGAATTTCATCTATCATCGACTTGTTTTTTTTTTTACCTTGACACTCTTTGGGATGATCTCATTCATTCATGTCACTAGGATATTTCTCGATGTATTCCACTTTGAATTCCTAACCTCTTCTAAGCTATTATATCTGTTTTTAACTATCAGTAGTTATCTGTTCTCACACTGAGTTGTCATGGGGTCTGTTGTATTGTACTTAAGCATTACTTTGAATTTCTTTAATTTCTATAATTTTAGTCAGAGTTAGCATATGATTGAAATGTGTTGACTTCCAGTCAAATTTTAGAGAAATTTTAAAGTGTAGAATTGAAACTTTTATTGATTAAGGAGTGTTTGGTTCTTTGCATACCCTCCTAGATTTTCCCATATCTACAAATATCTTGGCTGTTCTTGAAAAAAAAAAAAAAATTTTTTTTTAATCTGTGACTCATTGAGTCGTAGTAGCACCACATATACCACAGCTGCAGTAGAAGTGGTGTTTCTTTGGACATGACAGCCTGACGGAGCCCAACCCTCTCCAGGCTGATTTGAATCCAGAGTTTTCTTTTTCCTAAGCTGGTTTTTGTCTTGATATTTACTTATAGCTGAGGGAAGAAGAGATGGTTTCATTCCTTTCCCAATGTTATTAGCATTCAAGTGAATGTAAGGGATCTGACTGAAATTCGAACTCTGCTCACCAATTACCCAATCCAAGCCACTATCCATTATTCCACTGTGCATCTCTTCTTGAAACTAAGCTGTTGATTATTACTTTGTCATTTTCAGTTACTATTTTTTTTTATCTGCATTCTTTGATCCATGTCCATATTTGCCTATTTTGTTGCTTTATTCCTTTCCTAATTTTGCATTCAGCTTCCCTATATTGATGATAATTTACTATATCACCAGCTCTTTGTATTAGCTCATATGTGATAATCAATTCATTTGTTTTTTTACAGTTTATCAATCCATTGTGTATTATTTAAAACCAAAACATTTTTGATTGTAAAAGTTTTCATTTTTTATAAGTGTTTATTGCATTAACAAATTTTTGAGAATAATGATTTTTCCAGATGCATGTCCAATGATTTAACCCATAGCTGGCAGGGAGGAGATAGATTCATATATTTCCCAAAGTTAATATTTGTCTATATTTCCGAGATGAGTTAGTATTTACACTATTTACATTATTTGGACTATTGTCCTCATCTTTGTTGCCATTTGTACGACATTTCGGCTGTTGGACGCTCCGGCTTTCTTGAGATGCTAAGAATTTCGAACCAAACCCTTTATTACAATCACTGGGGTATATCATTCTCTTTCCTTGTGTGAAGGACATGACTAAGGACTGTGTGTACGCCATTCCATGTAGCTGTGGAAAGAAATATAAAGGAGAAACAGGCTACCCCCTAAAGTAAGGCTACAAAAACATCGCAAGGCCATAACAGAGGGGGAAGATAGAAAAATCAGGTGTAACTGACCACATATGGAGGGAGAAAGGAGATCACCACCCCCTATGGGATGAAGTTGAAATTATAGATAGAGAACGCCACTGGAAACTATGTAAACTTAAGAAATCAGGTTGTTCTTGTCCTTAAAAACACATCGCCCGGTGGATATAGATGATAGTTCCAAAGAGTTGTGAGTTCAATACCTGACTACAGCAGTGGTGAACAAATAACTTAGAGAGTCTGGTTAGAGGGAAATAATTCATGACTACCAAAAGAGGCTTAACACAAGGAAAGAGAATGATATATCCCAGTGATTGTAATAAAGGGTTCAATTCAAAATTCCTAGCACCTCAAGAAGGCTGGAGCATACAACGGCCAAAATGTCGTACAAATAGCAACAAAGATGAGGACAATAGTCTAAATAATGTAAATAGTGTTCCCAAAGTTATTCGTGTATAAATGAATGGATAAAAGCAAGACAAGGGGAAAACTGTATTTAGTCATAACCAACACATTTCATTATCTGATAAACTTTTTCAAAGCAATCAAAATTATTTTATTTAGCACAATGTAAAAGACAATAAAATATGAATAAAAGACAAGAGGAAAACTGTACTTAGTCTTCACACCATATTTTTCCCACTTTGTGCCCACAGATTCTTGGGGTCATCAACACAGAAGTTTCAAGAAGGAGAAACTAAACTTCTCTATAAGGCAAATGGAAAATAATTTCAAGAAGCACAAACAGACTAAGATAAATTTTGCCAGCTGTGACAACAGGTGGTAGGTCTGTGTATTGTAGGACAAACCAGGTACTTTGATTTGCAAAATGAATAAATGGAGAGTTTCACAATAGGAACATGACTGTCAGGGTTCAGATAAATCCCCAGGAGCAGAGACTAGAGTTTGAGATTATTTTGATGGTGGGAAGGATGGGAGATCTTTCTCATGGTATCTTTTCATATTTGCTGGATTAAGTTTCTCTTGTTTTTCATTTTTAAATTTTTGAGGATGCTGAGTGACAATTTAATATAACATTTCAGTTAGGCTGGTGTATGTGCATCAGCATCTTGTAATTTTAAAAATTTTCAAGTAACTAACAACATTTTGTTTTTGTTTATAGTTACATTGTGCAAAAAATATCATTACATCAAAAGTTTTTAAGGATGCCATGAAATTCTCTGTTTCTATGTTAATACAAATACTTTCCCTATTCAATTGGATCCATAGCCACTCAAATAATTGATAATTTAATTTTTTAAGTAAGTGAAAAATAAAAACTATTAATGATTTATTTGAGAGAGTTGTAATGGTTTAACACACTTCCAAAAATCTGACCAAACATCTGATATTTTTCTTTTAAAGGGCTTTTTATCAAGTTGAGAAATTTTCAGTACCACATCCTGATTCTATGTTTTAATTTATCAAATAAAGTGTTCATATAAAGTACACAATGTATCTTTGCAAAATATAAGTAGAACAAGTAATTAATATTTTACTAATTAACTTTTATCACTCTGTATGTAACTGCATTTGGTATACAAAAAGTTTAAAGGTGAGTCTGATCCTTGAACAATAGTGTATTTGAATTTTATAGTTGTGTCATCATATCCTGCTATGGCAACAGAAAACAACTCTTAGTGAAATTAACAATAGAGATACTGCAACTAAGAGGCGTTGAACAAGGATTTAGTGGAAAGAGAAGTAATATTAATAATGCAGTGTGCTAAAGATTTTAATGAAGTTAAGACATGAGGTGATATAATTTTTAACAAATTTTTGGATGTTTGATCAGAAAACACTAGTTATTAAGAAAAGACAAACAACCAATATCTTTTAATTTGGTGATTCACATTCTGAATTTCATTTTACTATCTCAAAAAAAAAAAAAAAAAAAAAAGAAAAAAAAAACACACTCAAAAAGATGTCTATCATAACTTAAACCACCATCACATAGACAGCTTCCAGAAGTTGAAGAGTATCACGGTCTAAACAAATCTGCAACGTTATCTATCAGTCCTGACTTGGCATTTTGGCTTCGCTCACTTCCCTAATGACATAGCTTCCCTGTGCCTTTTCCATAAAAATTTTCATAGTAATTGTTCTGATGAAATTTCCTCTTTAGTACTTAGACTTTACAAATTTAAGCACAGTACTAGATTGTCAGCTACATTTCATCATTTTACACTTGGTTAATTTCTGTTCTTTTATTGTTATCTCTCCTAAATGTTTCCTTTTTTAATAGGTGATAACTTACATCCAGCAGCAAAACCACCGATTGGGGGATTGGAGATTATGAGGAGCATGGAACCACCTCTTAATTGTTGTTCTTCCAAAGTCTACCCTGACCTTGTGGGCTGGTAGCATCTGTTAGTGTCCTGGTTATGGACAAATAGTGTACCCCCAAACAAAAACAAAACACTATGAAAGTATAAAAATACTTATTTATAGTAAAATGATCAGCAAAACATTTTATAATAGAATTATCAACAATACATTTTAAAGCAAAATAACCAACAATACATTTTATCTGTAGTTGGAGGTATGCAATTGTATTCAAAACATTTAGTTGAAGCTATAAAATTGTGTTCAAACTATTCAGATTTTGGCATTAAATAATCCATAGAGGTTGATATGTCACTATACAAAATCAACCAACAATTTTTTTTTCATATCCTTTCATACTCAGTAACATTTTATGTCTCAGTAGCTTTATTGCTTTGCTTGGAATTAAATTAAAAAAGAAAAAAAAAAGAAAGAAAGAAAAGTTCAGAGGTTAAACAACTATCTTTCACAAAAATATTTTCCTTTTTCAATAAAATCAGCAAAATTTCTATAAAACTATTTTTTTATAAGACTTGATACTCCATTGCTTAGAATGTTTTACAAAATGTATTTACACTTTCACCTATTAGTACAGTTCAAGTAATATTTTTAAAATTTGTAATATTTGACCCTGTACACTTAAAAGTTTGGATAAAAATGTGATACTCTCTCCAGATGACAAAGATTATTCCTTATTGTTCTTTGTTTTGAAAGAACAGAGGAAAATTTGCCACATACCTTCCTCAATCACATTCTTGTGTTAAGACATGGGACTATGTTTGCACAAGCTACTTGTGTTGGTTACTTAATTAGAAGTTCAGTCCTTCATCCCAATCAACACAAGTGAATCTACTGTGAAGTGCTTAAGTAGTCAACGCAAATACCAATTGCCGTTATATAATCAACAATCCATTCTATAAAATCCATAGATACTCGCAAGTTACACCAATTGGATCATTGTAAACACAGTAACCAAGTGCTTTTTCTCTAAATATGCCTGCCAGTTCATTCTCTTTTCATTATCATAGCAAAACTTATTCTATCTCTTTAGTGAATGATCAGCCATGCAAATGCTAACAAAGTTTTCAGACAAAGTTATATGGTTAGAGTTGGAAATTCAGAAGTAAATTTTGATGGCCTGAATTTAACATTAAAAGATATTGCCTATTTGTCTTTTTTTAACAACTAGAGTTTTTTGATCAAAAGTGTACAGACTGTATTATAAAATATATTGAAACAATTATTTCACTTAATATTCTCACTGCTATACTATTCAAAGAGCATACAAATCTTTGTGTGTGTGTGTGCACATTGGATGGGTTTTTAAGGTTGGCATAGGAAGTGTTGCCTAACAAACAAAGAGACCTGGTTTTAAAGTAAGATTTTGTACATGTCAAAGTATTACAGAAAAATCTCTTGACTATATATAAGACTAGTTTTCCATAAGAATTACAAAATACACAAATGGATCATCGCTTATTGGGGAGGGAAATATATATTTCTATATTTGCCCAGCATTTCAAGTAATTTTGGGTAATTTTCCATACTTGACTCTGTAGACATAAAGGTTTGGACAAATGTGTGATACTCTCTCAAAATAAAGTTTCCCATTATACTTTGTTTTGAATGAAAAGAGGAGAATTTTCATATATCATACAAAGCTTTGACTAATTTTTCTGTATTTTTTTTATTATTTAGGTAAAAAAAAAAATATATATATTTTTTTTTAAATTGGGCTCAACAAAAATTTGACTGAATCTACAGTCCTCTACAGAATGTAAAAGATTCCAATTACAACTTTGATTTCATTCTATCTCCATAGTCTTTAAGATATTTAACTGAACAATTATTCCAAATGTGGCCCAAAGCCTTTGTAACATGAAGGTTTCCTGCATACAAAAGAACAGAGTTCAGAAATTGTACAAAAAATTTATTTTATATATATATATATATATATATATATATATATATATAAAAAACTATATGACTTTATATAGTTACCAGTCATGCAGTCTGATCTACTTTACTTAGTAATGAAATATTTTGTTGTCATGGTAACCATATTCTGAAACCTGACATTCCTGTGTTACTTAACAATGAAATATCTCATAAGCAAAGAAGGGACAACAGTCACTCTTATAGGATTGTTTCATAATAGCTTTCTTTTAGATATTTTCATTTTTTAAGATTTCAAAAGTAGAGTTCTTTCTTATATGTAACAATAGAATTCATTGTATGGATAAAAAGTTTTTGAATCAGAAAATAAAATCAATACAATTATAAAATTACTAAAATATTGCTGGCATAGTTTTTTGTAGGTGAACAAATTTTCAATATTTACTGCTATATATATATTTTTTTTGTATTCAAAACAATTCTGAAATGAGCACATACATTACATATCTAGAATTAATATAAAGTTTGTCACTTAGCTTATTGGGGTTACCTTCATCAAATGTGCGTTGTGGTGCAGTGGATATTGACTTAGAACAAGAAATTAGAGAGCCGAGTTTGAATTCCAGTTGAATTTGTTGCATTCATTTATAAGCAAATATCTTGGGAAAAATATTAATCTGTTGTTTATCTCTCCAGCTATGTGTTAAATAGCAAAACAGATTGGGTTTTATAGCCTTGGTTGGCAACCAGTCTCCCACAGACAGGAATGGCAACCTACTGTTAGAAGCTCTTTTGCCCAGTCGCTCATGTGTCTTTTGAGACATGATCACGCAAGTGTGAGTCACATATGGCACTTGACACTATATATATAAATAAAATAAAACAAATTCTGATGTTCAAATTTGTTGTATGGCCATTTTTATGAGAAATTCCTCGTATCATCAGCAACAAATTTTTATTACAAAAAGCCAAATGACAAAATGAACAAAGATATTTTACTGGCAGAAGTTCAAAAACAATATTCATCACGGAAAATTAAAGGGGTGGGATTAATAAGAAAGCAGACAGAAATCTTTGTCTATTTTAATTTTTAGATTTTTTGAAAACCCCTACTCCTTAACTGAGTTGAGAGTTGAAAGTTGAAATTTAGCCTTATCTGGTTCAACGAAATGGTAGGGTTAAAAATAAAAAGAAACTGGAGGAAGTAAAAAGGAGAAAGTAAAAAGTGGGGTAGGGGTGGTTGACAGGGAAGTAAGCTAAGAAAAGAAAAGAAAAGTAAAAGAAAAAATCTATTTCCAAAAAAACTTAACAATCGTGTTGAAAAATAAATCATAGCGGTTTTTGGTTTAAATAAATGAGATGAATTAATAAAAATTAATAAAATATAAAAATAAAATATAATATGAAAAAATAAATAAATAAAAATTTAAAAAAATTAATATATATATATATATATATATATATATATAGGTATATCTGCTGGGCTCTTCAAGCAACATTATTACAATCATAGGTATTCTTTTCCAACCTAAATCAGAAATACTAAACAGCCCTTTCACAAAGATTTTGGAAAATGAAGGAAGAAGGGCTAAACCCTATAGTTAGTTGGAAACTGATAGGCTCAGCTCATATCCCTAGAAAGTTTCATAATAGATGCAATCTGTGTTTACAAATATTAAAATACCCTAACCAGCTCCTACTCTTGAATTTAAGAAAAGAATTCATTAGTAAATGCTGCCATAAGGCGAAATTTGTGAACGTTTATACTTAGAATAAAATTTTAAATTTAGTCTAAGAAAATAAATTAATTTTAATTGATTAATTAATTAATTTAATTTTTAAATAGTAAATTTGATCCCCACTACTAATGACTGATCCCAGCCTTATAGATTCCTTCTTTCTTTTTCCCCTTTTAGTATCTATCATTTAACAAGTAAGAATACTTAGACTAATTTTACCCCCCATTTTTTCCTGCACCTTTATATTTTTTTTATATATTTTTTTGGTTTTGGGAAAAAATTTTTTTACCAGGGCCCTAACAATAAATTCAATAAATATAATAAATTATAAAGTATGATAAAATTTTTCGTTCTTATCATACCAAACGCCCTTTAATTAGTTTCTTAAAGTTTTCAAATATAATTAGAATCGAACTTAACTCATAGTTGCGAATATCCTTTAGCTTTTTAAGTAAATTATGTTCAGAAATGTCTATGTGCGTGTATATATATATATATATATATATATAAGTGTAGGCTTTTGTATGCGTGTGGTTGGGTGTGGATGTGTGTGTGTATAGTGTTTTTTGTATATATATTTATATATGTATGAGAATATATATGTGTGCACACTTGTTGAATTGATATACTTCTTAAGTTAATTTTTTTTTTAATTTTCTAGTTTGTTATTTTTCTAATTTTTAAAAAAATTTTTTAAATTATTTTTTTAATTTTTAATTTTTATATTATATTTTATTAATTTTCTATAAATTTTTTATTCTTTAAATTTAAATCTAGTTTTATATTTAAATTTAAATTATATGTCAAGGTTTCCCCAAAAGAACTTTTTATAACCTTCATCCTATTTATTTAAACCAAAAACTGCTGATTTATTTTTCAACACGATTGTTAATAGTTTCTATGGAAACAGATTTTTTCTTTTTTTTTCTTTTCTTTTCTTAGCTTACTTCCCTGTCAACCACCCCTTCCCCACTTTTTACTTTCTCCCTTTTACTTCCTCAATTTTCTTTTTATTCTTCCTCTACCATTTCTTTGAATAAGACAAGGCTAAATTTCAACTTTCAACTCAGTTAAGGAGTAGAGGTTTTTAAAAAAATCTAAAAATAAAAATAGACAGATTTCTGTTTGCTTTATTATTAATCCCACCCCTTTAATTTTTTGTGATGAATATTTTTTTTTTGAAGTTCCGCCATTAAAATATCTTTGTTTATTTTGTCATTTGGCTTTTTGTAATAAAAATTTGTTGCTGATGATACGAGAAATTTCTCGTAGAAATGGCCATACAACGAATTTGAACATCGGAATTTGTTTTATTTTATTATTGGCTCTGTAATTTGAATATAAATTGCATTGAACCCTCCACCTTGATCAGTTTTAATATTAATTAAAATTAGGTTTGGGGGATTTACCTACCTGCTTTTCCTTTTGGATTAAAGTTTTATATATATATATATATATATATATATATACTGGCAACACTCTTATGTTTCAGAATCACGGACAGCACTTTACTGCACCTATGTTCATAAGCTTGATGTCTTCTACAAACAGTGTCTTTGCAATCTGTAGTTATGCACTTTCTAACAGAGTCTCAAATACTGTTGACAAGGTGCAACATTGGTGGGATTGAGTCATTTCTGATGCAATCCTAACTCAGATGGGCTAGTCATATCATATAGATGATTGATGATCACACACCCAAGGTACTGTTATGCTGTCAGTTTTAGGATGGTGCACATAATGTAGACAGACCCCTATTCAGACATAAAGACAAACTGAAGTACAAGTTTGTCAATGTACCTGTTACTTATTTTGAAGTTCTGGCTGTGGATCATGGAAAATTTAAGACAGTCATCTGCCATGAAGGTATAAAGAACTTTGAAAAAAATTTAGTTTGGTCTATGTTTGTGTTCTAAGATCTAGCACCAAGACTCAATCAAACCTTCCAACCTGATCCACTCAAAATCCCGTCATCTGTATTTGATGTGCAAATCAGCAGGTGGAGTCTTATTTAAGGAATAAGCATAAAAAAATGAACTGAAAAGACTTTTGAGCCAGTGTATATCTAATTGACAGGAAAGTCCATCATATTGAAGATTAGCTGAGAGAAAATGAAATCAATCTTTTCAGATCAGCAATCATTTTTTCTAATAATTGCTTTTAAGTGCTGGAGAAATATTTTTTTATTTAGTGCTGATAATGCTGTATACAGTTTAAATATTCTGATAAATATATTTTGTGGTTTCTTGGAAACAACAAATACTAAATAACTCATCTTGCCTATATTTGTGATTTTTCATTGGCCTGATTTTAATAGTCTTTTTTTAGCCAAGTTATTTGTTTAATTGGCTCTCTTAGGCTGCCATTTTGATATGAAACTTTTTGTTTTTTCTCTTTCTGAGTCTGTTCTTTCAACTTTTCACCAGTTGTACACATTACATTTAAACATTTAAAAATTATTGAAAGATAATTCAATGATTTCAAAAAAACATTGATAATCTCTTTGAATTTTCAAAAAAGAAAGATCACTGGAAGAAAAAATTATATTATAAAAGGCAATTATAAGATTGCCAAGTGCAACAGGGTCCCTACATAGGAATAATGTCCATTCCAGAGTCCCAGTCATTAATTGTTCTTTTCAATAAAAACAAATCCCAGATCAAGAGATATTTATCAATGTTTGATACAGATCATTCCATAGATATGTGAAATCAATTGAATTAAATATTACATTCTTATGAAAAATCTGATCAATTTAATGTAATTTTAATTATAAAAGGTAATTTTTCAATCATAGTTTAATAAACAATATTTAGATTTCATATAAAAAGTAACAATATAAGAGATATATAATGGAAATGTTTGACTTGCAAATTTACTCAAGAGAAACCAAAAGCTGAATTGCTGAGGAATACACAAGGTACTAAAAAATTCTTGACCAAAGCAAAAAGGGGTTCAAAATAAAAATTCTAATATTTGGTATTTAGTTAGATATTGACAAAATGAAGCCCTGAGAACTTTGCAGCACTCCTCTCATATATTAGACTCTAGAACAACTTTAAGAAAATCATTTTTATTTTAATTATTTTAGAAAGGAGAGATTAAAAAAATGTAAAGAAACAAGAGAGAAAGAAATACAATTGATGATATATTTCTCTTATTTTTTAACCTTGGTCTGGGTCCCTAATATCAAACAAGCCAAACAGAGGATATGTTGGTATCTGTGCTTGCTTGCCTGCTAACTAGGAAACAATGTGTGTGCAAATATGTTGGTGAGTGTGTGTTTGTATTACAGGTTCTTATTGCAATGGACTTATCTGCCATCCTTCCTCTTCTTTCCCAGGGTTGACATACTGATCCTTTCACATCACCTCCTCCCTAATCCACCCAGTTTGAGGAATTCTAACTTGAAGAACCAATGTGAGGAAAATGTCAGAGCTCTAATCAGAAATATTTGTAGATTTAATAGTAGCAAGAGCACTTAAGAACAAATGCTGAGACAAGTCAGCAGAGAGAGGAAACAGTGGAACCAAAGGCACCCAACCCCAGACTGGACTTGCAGCATTCATTTTGGCAGATTTTCTTGGAACATGGATTCAGAAATATTATGCAATTACCAACTTCAATGTCCTGTTTTTTAGCACTAATATTCTATTTCTTTTCACTTTTTTCCTCCTCTAACTTTAAAGAGGTTAATTACACTGGATTCAGATTCTTATGCCAGAAGCACAAGTAATCTGGTTTTGATAAATGTGTTAAGTTCTGTGACAAAGCATCATATTATAATTCTACTTGTTCCTTTGTTAATTAGTTTGCATGTACATTACATCATGCCATTACCTAAAATAAATAATGAACTATTCCCTTTTAATTATGATAAAAAGACAGAAGAAAAAGATATATCAGAGAAACTTAGTGATAAAAATAAAGAGAACATAGTGGAAGCATTAACATTCTCACATATTTAACATTTGTTTCAATGAAATGGAAAACTTTGTCAATTTTGAAACTTTTCATTTGTACTCTTACTTTAAATAATGACCTGCATTCATATTTATGATAATTATTGTAATATTTCATTAAAGTTAAGCTTAAATATTTAACAATTCAATAAGGGAATTTCCATTAATATTTGAAAGTTATAGAACATGCAAGAACTTTATTCAGTTAATAAATTAAGGATTATAATTTACCAGAAAATTCAAATAGAAACCTGAAATTTTCATGAGCACTACCAGTTTTCATTCTTCAAGGAATTATTTGAACATGTATTCTCATATTGTTTCTTTTGTGATGAAATGTGATAAAAAAAAACAAGTATGAAACTATTAGTATGAATAATTTGTGGGAAAATTTTGTTTTTAAATCTATCAGATATCAGAGAGATGTATTTTTCTTAAGCTAAATAACAATGTTCTACATAAAATTCATAAAGATTATAATTTTGTTTTTGCTGCTCAAAAGCAAAAACCTTTTCATACATCAATTAGTTGATCATTTTCACTAACATTTCTAGAACCAATAATAAAGAATAAATAATTACAGTAAAATTTCTCTTAAAAAAATACAGTTCAACTGAATTACCATGTTAGACTTCTTCACTCTCAATAAATATAACGGTCATGTCACGTTGAATACACCGGTTCCCGCTCGATCACCGAAGTTAAGCAACGTTGAGCCTGGTCAGTACTTACGTGGGTGACCACTTGGGAATACCAGGTGCTGTTAGCGTTCACGGATGTGCGTTGTGGTGCGGTGGATGTCGGCTTGGATGGGGAAATCGGTGAGCCGAGTTCCAATTTCAGTTGAGAACACTGCACTCACTTGCGCACTGGTACCCTTGGGAAAGGTATTAATCCGTCCGTTCCCTCCAGTTATGGGTTAAATAACAGGGTAGGACTTGGGACCCTGCCCTTAAACAAATCCCAATGAGACTTGCTCCGTCAGGGAGGAAGCCCGCTCAACCCGACTAGGGTGAATGCGGCATACATACATACATACTCTCAATAAATGGCTTAAAACAAAAGGTCTTATATACAAGTAGATAGGTTTGCTTATTATCTAATTCACTCTCCTCCCTAGTCTTTTGAACCGAGATAGATGTTTAACTCTGGTTTCCCATTTAGGATTGGGTTTCCAGTTCCTTCTAAATTCTACTTCAAATCTATAATTCTAACATTTCCACTTTCACTTCTAGTAGCCCCCTTATGCCTTTGTGGCCTATCACCTGCTTGGGATGAATTGATTTAAAAAAAAAAAAAGCAAAGTTGAATTTCCTGTAAGCTATATTTATCTATTTGATGCAGATTTTTAGTATTTGTAAATAACTTAATTCCATGATAATGTAATCAGGGTTGGATTAAGCAAGTGTAGAATTTGTTAGCTATGTTATAAAGAAGCCCTAAATTAGAAAAAAAAAAACACATAAATATTAAAGTATAAATTATTTACTAGCATAATGACAATGATTAAAGCTCATAAAACAGGTAAATATTAAAATTCTATCAACATCATAAACAAACACAGAAAAATATGAAGCAAATTATTCTAAGAGGATACTTGAGTAGACTTAACACTCACTATAGTATTACTTGAAATGAGGAATAATTAAAGATGTAGCATGTAAACTTGTAATGTTTACAAGTTTACATTAAACTTGTAAACATTAACATTGCTAGATCATAAGATGACAATTTCACCAGCTAGCTTGAAAATATTTAACGCAGGTCTCTCAAAAATGCAGGTCATGTAGTATTTGTTGCTTCTGCAACTAGGTTAATCTAGCACCTGCTGTC
Source organism: Ascarosepion bandense (assembly GCA_037127315.1). Lineage (NCBI taxonomy): Eukaryota > Metazoa > Mollusca > Cephalopoda > Sepiida > Sepiidae > Ascarosepion > Ascarosepion bandense. The sequence goes on along the minus strand of JBBBDQ010000195.1, from coordinate 1,459,099 downwards.
TTATATGCCATTAAATATGTTATTTCTTTTTTCGTTTTGGTCATGTCTTTAGGTTGCTTAAAGATGTTCTGCTGGTGATGACTTATGGAAGTGAGACATGGGTGTCTCACCACCACTACAGAGACACTTGCACTGGTATAACATAGAATGGAGTGAATCATGCTTGACATCACTTTATATAACAGGAAGAACCACACCTGGATTCAACAGTATCATCAAGACCAGTAAAAAAACATAAATGGGCTGGCCATGCTTCTGTTATCTTCAAGATTTGAAGACAACAGGTGGACTATTAGAGCAACAGAGTGGACACCAAGGCAATGAAAAAAAACTAGAGGGTGGTTAAAGGCAAGATGACGCAATATCTTGGCCCCCACATGCACCAGTATGGACAGAAAAAGGGGTGGAGGTCAACCAGTGAAAAGTTCCTTCAGTGAAAAAGGCTCTGGATTTAGATTTGTCTGAACTTTAGTTTAAAAGTTGGGCTATTGAATAAACAGCAGATGTATACAAGATCATTATTAAATGATCATCACTAAATGTGCAACCATTCAATATTTGTAAAGAAACATTGAAAATAAAAGTTGTTTTTCTCTAAATAGAAGGATTTTCAGTTGCCTGGTGAATTCTTGTCAGAATGATTCAAGAATAAACAGACCCTCTGCAGCCTGGATAATATGTCTAGAAGAATTTAACACTTAACTTTTATGGAAATTAATTTCAGTAATTGCCTATGACTGAAAAAGAGTAATTCCTAATTTTGTTTAACTGATTAAATTCTTTCTTCATTTAACAGGTTTCAGAAAACATTTAATTCATTAAGATAATACATTTGAAAAAAAAAAAAAAAAGATAAGAACTTGTTTGGTATGTGCAATCACTTTTCTGATTCCATTTTATCTGTAAAAGAAGACATTCCTCTTTCCTTACAAATTATATACTTGAAGAAGTTTATGGGATTGATTGAATTTCTTTGGATTGTTATTTGCACATTATTTCAATGGGGAAGGGGGGGAGACAACAATCCAAAAAAATTAAAGTCATCAAAGCCTGGAATACTAATTTCAATAAATTAAATATCTACCAGAAAAGTTTTTACCATACAAACTTTACAAGTTTATCAAAATTATCTTGTTAAAACTATTTACAATCAGAATAATATCTTTGTCTTTGTTGTTATCACGTTTCAGCAGTTGCATGTTTCAGCTTTCGAGTATCTGCTGATCTGGGTAAGCTTCAGGGAATTTTAAACTGAATCCTTCATTTAATCTACAGGAGTAGATTATTCTCATCTCACTGTACATGTCTAAGGATATTTTTTTTTTATAATCGTTTCACTCCAAGCAAGGCATTTCACTGCCACTATTGCACAGGAGGTTACATACAGTGGTGAGAAAGGATGGTTAAATATCGGAAAAGTCAGAAGGAGGGTGAGAGACGGGTAAGGATACCGAGAATGAGGGTTGGGCAGATGGTGAGAGTGTTGGGAGAATAGATACAAGTTAGTATGATAGGAGGTGTCTATTGACCTTACATTTAAACTCCTGGAGATTGTAGCCATTGGGAAAGCAGAAACGTGGAAGGGAATTCCACAGACGGGAAGCGCGAGAAAAGAAGCTGTTGGAGTAGAAATTATGGTTACATCTTATCTGTTTCACTGTAAAAGGGTGGGACCTAGTTGCAAATCTAGTATCTCATTCTATCCTTTTTTTGTACTGCTCAGTTATTGTTCACTATGTTTAAATTTCAACTACCCACTGCAGGGACTGAACCCACAATTATTATACCACCAAATTCATGAACTAATGCTTTAATTTACTGAAATATATGTATAAGCGATTATGCTATTCTCAAACAAAAATAAATTACTGAATGAAAAAACAGAAATATGACTAAGTGTAACCATACTAAAAAAATACCTATTAGGCTCATACAACCATGAATAAAACCATTATTTCTTCTAATTTTAAAAATTGTGCATGTGAGCGTTAAAAAAGAAAATCATTACTATGTAAGCGTTCTTAAAAGAAAAATAACAGTAAAATCAGTTATTGCAAATTGCCTGAAGATGCCACATGGTAAAATCTAGGTTGCGTAATAACTCGTTTACAAATGAAGAATGTGTGTGTGTGTGTGTGTGTGTGTGTGTGTGTGTGCGTACAATTTCCATTAAAAACAACTGAAAAAGTACTGCTCATTAAGTTTATCGTTTCATTTTTCCTGTGTTTTGATACAGTATGTAGAAATTGTCCAAATGCTCTGTCTGTATATCTAAGCACTTTCGGCTGTTCTTTTAGCCATTATCAAGAACGATTGTATTTTTATTTTCAACTGAATATATGGGTTTTTTAATGTATATATCTAGTTATAAGAATGTTTTAATTTCCAAAGATAGCCAGCAGATTGTGGCTGTGTTCAAAGTTGATGTTACTGAGTGATTAGAAAATAAAAACATTTACAAAATTCTAGATAAGGCAGCACTACCTCCTCAGGGTACTTGATATAGGCCTCTGTTGAGTCTGAGGCCTTGTGGAAAGATGAATGTAGGAATAACATTGACATCACTAATGATCATTCCAAACATGTTCATAATCACCATGAGACTCATCCAACTCTTTTTGAATCCTCTGCACTGTCCTCAGATTAACAACAAAACACTCTGAAATGTTCTTATTTGAGCTTTCGGCACACATGCTAAGCAGTACAGTATGCTGTTTCCAAATTTCTGGTGAAGAGAATTGCATCATGGAGCTCTTTTACCCACAGACGGTGACCAAGTGACAGAACTATACTGTGCAGATATAAACTGGCAACAATTTACCCATTGTACCCTGTGTGTTAATGTATATATAATTTAAAAATTGTGTATTTAGGCAGTAATCTCTTTTATGCAGGTCTCATTAGAAATGACAGACAAGGTATTATTGGTTAAGTTTTTTTTATGTAATTTTCCATGTGATTTTATGATTTTTCTTTTCTTTTCAGTACATAAATTATATAAAAATTGTCCAAATTTTTTATTTTTCCAAGCGCTTTTGGCTATACTTCTAGCCATTATTGAGAATGGATCTTATTTTACATGTGACAAAATATGTGTAGTGTTTATGTAGAGTCACATGTTTGTTTTACATTCTGTACACGGTAAGCATACTGTTACCATGTTTGTAGTTCATATTAAGTGCTGGATTTTTCTTTTTTATTAATAATGCTTCCATTACTTTTAGTTTTTTTTTTTTGCATGTGGATGATGTCATAATATTTGTGTTATCAACAAGTATATTACAGACAGAGTTCCTGAATGATACTATCACCCCATTAAGTCAACTCACGAATTCCTTCAAATTTTTAAATTCACAACAACAAACCAAGGCACCTTCACATCATTCGACGTAGAAAATTTATTTACTAATGTCCACATTGCTGAAATCATTGATATAATCATTAATTCCATATATAAACATCATTCAATCCCACTGCCATCTACCAGTTCTAATACTTTCAAAATACTTTTGCTTGTCTACACCACCAAATTTTCCTTTTGCAACCATAACGGCAATATTAACATGCAAACTAACAGAGTAAAAAGGGGAAACCCCCTCAGTCTGTGCTTCTCTAACTTTTATATGACCCATGTAAAAAAACATGGTTTTTAAAAAAAGGCTACCAAACCGAAAATATATGTCTGCTATTTAGATGATATTTTCATTTTAGCCGAGAACAAAAACAAAATCGATAATCTTAAAACTACATTAAAAAAAAAAAATTTTGTCTTCAACTTCACGTATGAACTCCCATTCTTTGATGTTCTTGTGGAGCCTTATAATAATATCACTACTTCACTATATGAAAAAATCCACCAGTAAAAATTCTTGCCACCTTAATTTTATTAGTCAATGTCTCTTAGATATAAAATTGGTGCTATTAAAAATTTCTTTATGAGTGTATGAGAATTCATTTTCTTGACCGCTTTTCTTCAAAGAAGTTCACAATGGCCTCCCTAATCATCTTATTGACTATCATGTTAGTCTTTTACTTTCAAATGTGACCAATATCAACAACAAGCACACAGAAAAAACAATAACATTAATATTTTCTACAAAAATCAAATGCATAGCAATTATAAACAGGACGAATCTTCACTTTGAAAGATCATTTGAAAATATGCAACTCCCGTTGACTTAAACAAAAAACATTAACTTTATCTATTACACAAAATTTAAAACTGCTAACCTCATCGTCAAAAATAACAATTCACCTGCAAGCTCTAAACTACAGCAAACCAATATCATTTCTGATTTTACATGTCCTTTAAATAAATCAATCCAAATTCATAAATAATTACATTAGACACACCACCACTTAAATGATGAGAAAATTAACTTTACACCTCTCAGACCAGAGTTCAATGCAATCTCATTTAAACACATATGGAGACCTACCAAATTATCCATAACATACTTGTTGATAACACAAACAATCATCCACATGCAGAAAAAGACTAAAAAATAATGAAAGCATTATTAATGAAAATGAAAAATCCAACAATTAATAATATCACCAACAAACATGGCTTACTATGTTCGGAATATAAAACAAACATGACTTGACACACATACATAAACACTAGACATTCAGTCACACATAAAATAAAACCCAACCTTGATAATGGCTAAAAGTAAAGCTGAAAATGCTCAGAAAAACAAAAATTTGGACAATTTTTATATAATTTATATCCTAAAAAGAAAGAAAATGATTACATGAAAAATTACATAAAAAACTAAATCATAATATCTTGTCTGTCATTTTTAATGAAACATTATATATAGAGTATCTAGGCAGCAATCCCTCTTTTTATGCAAGTTTTGTTAAAAATGACAGACAAGGCACGATGGTTAAGTTTTTTAATATATTTTTTTTCATATATATTATTCCTCAGTGTCAAGGAATAATATGTATGTATGTAAATATTATACTTAATAGCTTTGTTATATTAGGTCAAGCACTATTTTATTAAAACCAGCACTCTCTGTGTGATATCTTTTATATATATTTCATATCTAATGTGTGTCGATAGCTTGGTGGCTGGATCTCTGTCTGCTGACAAATCAGTCTGGTTTCAGTCCTGGCTTGAGGAAAACAGTTAATCTAGCCGCACTGATGAGAGGTGTAATATTAGATTAACTGTAGATTGTTGGAAATGTTTATGTTATTTTATTTGCTTAAGATTTTTATAGAAATGCTTTCTTTAACTATATAAAATCTAATATATAATCAAACAATTTCAGATTAGGTGATATCACATCATTACATTTTTAGAATTTTTTTCAAATTTAGTTGATATCAATAACACTTTTTTTAACATATTTAAAATAAATGTAATATCTGTTAATATACTAAATAGATTTATCTTGCTCTGACAAGCATATGTGTTTGTGAAAGAGTTAGGAGATAAGCTATTGAATATTTTATTTATCCACTCACTATATATAATGTATGCGTACATATATTCTATTATTAATTGAAATTGTCCAGTATAATTTTACATTATTTTAATCTTCAAGCCAGGTTAATAACATGGAAACAATAAAAAAAAAATGATATTTTCAATTATCAATCTGAAAATGCTATACATATTTCATTGAAGTATTTTTAAGTAACATATACTATATTTTAGTTTTCATAAGAAATAGTTTATAAATTTTTATGCTGTAACTTTAAACTGTACTCGATATTCATAGTAATTTGACTAAGTAAAGCAAAAAATTTTTAAAAATACCTTTTTGTCAACAGCTGTTTTTCAGTTGATATGTTGAATCATTTGAAAATGGACATGCCATTTTGAATTTGAGCCCTCAACACCAATAAAATTTTCAGGATGAATTTGAAACTAAAAAGAAATTAAAACAATAAATAAAAAAAATGAAAGGCAAAAAATATAAAACATATACTAAACAAATATATAAATACAATAAAAAGCTAAACTTTTCAGTAAAATCAAACAAGAAGGTTAAAACAGTTCCTCTATTAGGAATAACATTTCTTTCACAGTATTAGAAAGAAAAATTTTTCAAGGATTTTTTTCTATATCTAAAAAAGTTACAGCTTCCAATGCATCAATTTTTACTTTAATGTAAGAATAAGCATAAAATTATTTACAGTAAATATTTGTGTCGATTCCAATCTAGTTGGAATGACTGCAGAAACATCCTGCTCCCCAAACTTATAGACAAACCATATAGATGCATGCTGGGATTTTTTCCTCGCCAATAAGATTGGCCACTTCTTGATCTCATCTATCATATCTTTTAAGTCAGAACACAATGCTCACTTGTCTGTATCACTTTTGTTCATGAACTTTTTGCCTTTCTGTTACTTTATTTTTGTCTTGCATACACGTGTGTGTGTGTGTGTGTGCATATTGAGTTGTGATAGTTTTTGGTGCCAAGATTAGTTTTACTGAAAAAAGGTACTTTGGCAAGCAGATTCTTTATTGCAAAGTGCTCAATATCAGGTTGGAGATAGAGTGTTGATAGTTTTAGTGCAAAGAATTTGTCACTATAATTGAGCAGGTTCATACCAGCTTCGAAGTTTCACAAGGACACCATTATGATGTCTTCAATCATCAGGACTTGGAACAGCAGCAAAAAAAATAGCCCTGATGAGTGAAAACATCATAACGATATCTGAATGAACCTTCAAAGTCAGCATGAACCTGCTCAAAGTGACAAATTCTTTGTAGTGTGTGAGAGAGAGAGAGATTGGTACACATCATTTTGCCCTGTTCTTTTCATTAACTTATTGGAAACACTCAATTCTGTTTGTTGAATATTTCTGCTAATTACATTTAACCATATGAAATCAGTGTAATTTTGGAAAAAAAACATTTTATCTTCTGAATAATTCAGTTAACATTATCCTACAACTAATTAACTCTCAGACAGTCAAAAGTAATGACATAGTGAATTGTGAGACATGTATGGAATATTAGAAAGTATACAATCCTCTCAAAGATTTACAGCTTACCTATAACACTGTTACTAAGCCAGTAAAGAGAACAAGTAACAAATTACAATTCAGTTTACCACACCAAACAACTCTGTATTGCCAAAAAGTCTTTCTACCAAACAGAAAACAATCAAAAATCACCTGATAGTTTATCTACAAGTTTCAGTTATACTAATGAAAAGTAACAACTTTGAAAACAGCCGAGAACGTGAATATAGCATCCAGTCATAGATATAATAGTTGGATATGACATCATTGTGATGTGCAGCTGATACCAAGTCAGTCATTGGTGACTAAGATTTACTAACATATCAATTGAGGATAAGAAAACAGAGACTGTAATCAAAGGAATCATTTTATGGTTAAAAGATACATTGTTTCATATATGAAAACTGGGAAAACATCAAAGCAAAACATATCAATGTACACTTCTAGATCCATATAGAGACTGTAACATAGAAATTAAATAATAGGGAAATAACATTATTTCCTAAACTTGTTTATTAAATAATGAGAATTAGACTGGTATTAGCTGTGAAAAAAGGGTCATAATGTATGCCAAAAACGAACACAAAAGTCTCAACATATACCAAAAACCAATGCAAAAAAGTCATAAGTTTGATTTCTGAATAAGAAAAAGGTTAAAAATAATATTTTCATTTTTCATAATTATTAAATACTATTTTCAATTAAATATTAGCAATAAAAGTGATTTAGCTTATAGCAATAAAATATTATTTTAAAAAAATTAAAATATTGATTATTTTACTAATATGAATTAAATGAATTAAAATATTTTCAGATATTTTGTCCTTGCCAAAAGCAGAAATTATGACTTTTTCCTTAAGACTTTTCCTTCTTGTCGTTAGCTACCCACAAGATAGTAAAAGAAAAGTCAAGTAACTAAAATAAACAATTCCCTCATGGCAGTCTATCTGAATTGAACAAAAGACATTCTTTTTCTGTCTGTATTTTAAACAATGAGAATCATACAAAAAAAAAAAAAAAGGTTCCTTCAAACAAGGTTATTTTTGCTGTTGTGAATTTTCCAAAACTGAATTCAAACATCCATATCACATAAAAATTACATTGCTGTTTTAATATAGGTGTGGATTAATATTTCTGGTAATGTTAGCTCAATAACATGAGACTTTTCTAATGTAAATGTGTTTTACAAAATAAAAATATTCATTAATATTTATTAAAACAAATTTCATTTTTTTTATTTATTTGATTATGTTAGCAATAACAAAATACTGTTTAATTATCAATTACAATAATACTTTTTTTTACTGTAACAATTATGTATGGAATGATCTAATAAATTTAGATTTCAGACATTTTAAAATTACTAGCCATGTACTACAAACAGAAAAAAAAAAAAAGTTTTCATAGAAGTTCTGTTAACTCTATAAAAATTTCTATATGAACAACATTTTTATGAAGACATCTATTAGGGATATATCTTTGTAAAAGGTAACAGAAAATATTTTCAATACTAGCCAAATACCCATCCCACAATAAGTTGTCATAGAAATTCTCTCACCTCTACAAAAATTTCTATATTAATAATATTTTCAGCAAGACATTTTCTAAAGTTCCTCTTGTCATTATGCTAAATCCAATTGGATTTCCTGTTATGGATATAGCTTCATAGAGTTGATTATGGGAAAAATATTCATTTTTCTTGAGATAGGTAACAATCTTTGAAAGGCTCTAACCTTGAGCTTTGTGAATTGTAAGGGCAAAGGATAGTTTGACAGAAAATTGACACCTTTGTATTTGGGATAGCAGTCATGATCACCTGGTGATATGTGTAGTCTTAGGATGAATAATATTTTGCCTTTATGGGTGCTAGAAGCAATAATGGCATAAAAAACTGTACTGTTGAGACATTTAATATTATATCTTGTCCCAGTGAAACAGCCATTAGCAGTATCAAAATTTCAAAGAACAATATGTGCACATTTTTTAAGCAGTCCATGTGGAGCCATGTCTTTTTTAAATATTAGTAAATTTTTTTCTTTTTTTCATTATGAAAAAGTTATTTAGTTTATTTACACCTTTTTCATTAAATCCAAACCTTCTGTATTTAAATAATTCTGTAATGTTTTTATTAATAAAAATTAATTTAACAACATATTTCACTAATCTAATTTAAATTTTTTAATTAAATCCAATTAAAACTAAATTAAAAATTCAGCATATTTAAACAATTCTATGCTGTTATTAATAACTCAAAATAATTGAAACTTCTTTTACATATTTGAATAATTTTCCAAAGTTTAATATATTAATAATAAAATTATTTCTGCAAATTACAGTTATAGGTCAGATTTAAATTAGACCAGTAAACAATTGTATTAGAAGCATTCAATACATGTTTGAAGGGAAATTAAGCTTTAATATGTAGAGCTTTTAGATATTTAAGTTGACGAGAACAGTCAATTACACTAACATGTTTTGTCAGGAGATTTGTATACAATACCGAAAACAGTTGAAATCAAGGTAGCATAATCAGCTGATCTAAAAACTGATCTCAAAATTATTAACTCTAATGTAACGGAAATAGTTGGCAAGCTTGTCTTACTAGATCAGTCATGACTGTCAGGTGAATTTGATCCTCACAAGTGTACCATACTTTCAGAATCCTTATTAATTAACTCTGGTTTTTACTGGAGTAAAATAAATAAAATCAGCTCAAGCCACAGGGTGCTATCCCTGCAGGCATTACCTCTCCCTTGGGAAGGAGCTGAAATTATTACTCAGAACCTGAGATATCTACAAAAAGAGAAGTCTTAAGAGGGCTTGAGCAAATTTTTGCACAGGCTTTCTCAATTAAATCCCATATTAAGCTCAACTTTGTATCATTCTGCAATGTGAGAGCGTGGATAAATACTTATATATTAACAATACAATTGATATAAGGTGGGAACAGACAAAATATTTCTTAATAAGAGCAATTTCTCTTCTTTTTTTTTTAACAACTAACTTAATAATTTCTTAATAAAAGCAATTTTTTTTTTTTTTTTTTACAACTAACTTTTACAAGATCATTATGACAATTAAATTTAAAACTTTGAACATATTTAAGTAAAGCAATTTCATAAAAAATGATTTAGTAAAAGCTACCTGTCTGCAAAATTATCTAGCTAATCCCTGTTGCAGATGCCTGCTTAATAACATTTGCATTTTATACATTATTCACAGAGCCAACATTGTGTAGGACATACCAAAGACAAAGATAGGCATTGTGTATAACCTACCTAATGCGCTTATGTAGATGGATAGTGGAACGAGGTTTCGGAGAGATGGTAAAAAACAAAATTTATTAAGAACTATAAAAATCAGGAAATTGTGGAGAGCCATGATAGTCAACTTCCTGAAGGAACATGGCACATAGAAGATGCTAAGAGGTACCTTAGTTACAGATTCTGGAAGAGAGCATATAATCTGGTGTGATCAGAACATGAACAAAGCCAATATCCTCAGATGATCAATAATTTGTAACTTTGTATCAGAATGACCATCAACAATTTTTCTACCCAATTTTATTCACAAGGATTGAGTCAATTCATGGCATGGTTTTCAAACAATTTCAATTTCCAACATTGCTGCAAGCTAGGATCATATCCTCAGGCTGATATCATTAAGATATCACTTCCCTGACAAAATGATCATAAGATTTAAAACTGAGTTTCATGGTTGAAACTCTAATACACTAAACACTCAGAAAGAACCTAAACATTTATAGCAAAAAAAACAACAAAAAAAAAAAAACAATTGATCTATTCACTTAATAAAAGAATGATCCACTACTCCACTTACAGAGTCTTTAAAAACAGTCTAAAGCTTGTTTTAAGTATACAGAAGCAATTTTTCTTTTTATATCTTTATTAAGACTTTTTACATTGAAGTCAATACCCAGCAGCAACAGTCTGTTGACATCACTGGCCACTTTTATATTTACATATACTATACCTGATAGTGAGCACTTCTACCCATAAATTTGGCATACTTTCAAACTATATTTTTTAAGTACCTCCATAGATTTGCTAAAAAATGAGTATACATGATGAAAAAGATGTTCTGAACTTAATAAAAACAAAGTTTTATCATCAGAATCTTTGTTATTAAGAGGAAAGACAAGACCAAAGGATCTTTCATTATTTAATTTTCTTTATTGATCCTTTTTAGAATATTCAAATTTTTTTTTTTTGCTGGTGCTGGTAATTGGGGAGGCTATAAATTAGTGTAGTTATTTTAGGTTCTTTAACATCATGAAAAAGAGTCAAATTCTTGCAAAAATCAAATAATTGTTGGATTTCAATGAAAGTTTCAGGACTTACTTCCAAATGAATTAAATTATTTTAGAAATGTTTCTTTATAAAATCTTGATAAAAAACATTTTTTTATATGTTACTCCCTACTTATTTAATTATGAAATTTCAAGAAATTAATTTTTTTATCACTTAATGTTTATATTAGTTATATACAGAACTTGAAGAATTCATTTTTTTTTTTTTTAAACAGAACTACCAGTTACCAAAAATCTGCTCTGAATCATAAAATAAATAATGCAACAAAACTAAGACATTATTTAATAGGAAAAGCTTTTAATTGCTTTTATGAATAAGATATATTATGGACATTATTAAAATAAGAATTTTTTTCTTTTTATGAATAATGAATTTTCACTGTGGTGCAGAGATGTGCCTTGTGATGCAAAATTGGAGAGCCGAGTTCAAATTCCAGTTGAATTCATTGCATTCACTTACATACAAGTACATTTGGGAAAGGTATGAATCTATCACTTCTTTCTACAGCTATGAGTTAAATAGCAGGACAGATTGACTTCTATAGCCTTAATTGGCAACCAGTCTACTGCAAAAAGTAATGGCAACCTACTACGGGAAAATCTTCTGCCTAGTTAGTTATGTCTCTTTTAAGATATGATCACCCAAGCATGTATGGCACTTAACTGACTGAATTAATTTTTAAATCTTAAAATTCTATATTAATACGTACCAGTTAGGTGATATTGTTATTAAGTAAAAACTATATTTACTAATAAATGGAAAAGCTTACAACAATTCAGTGACCACCAGTATTTTAAAAGAAATTTTGAATTTTTTGTGTGTATAAACGTTCCAATTTTTAGCCATATTAAATAAGAACCAGATGAGATATCTCTAGACATGAATAGGAACAATCTATCCTTGTAGATAAAATGAAGGTCTCAGTTTGAAATTCCATGAAGGTTACTCAAATTAACAAGCACTTGATGAAGGCAAGAAGATACAGCAGCTGAAATGTGATAGCAAAGACAATGACAATAGTTCACATGTAAATGATAACTCTTCATCCCAAACTACAGACAGAAAAAAAAATGTGACAAAAGAATAAAAAAGAGTTTGGAAAGTATTATGCATACTTCATGTTTAGAGATAAATAAGTATTAATATATTTATATTGTCCAATTGCCTTTTCTCATGGAACAGCACAACAGGACATGAAAATGAAGTGGAAGAGACTGCTACTCAAGTCAATTCATCAACAATCCAGTTTCCATCTAATATTTAAGTTCTTAAGAAGCTGTTCTTTTAAGAATCCCAAGTTCACAAATTAATCAATTACCTTTGAATATTGTAAATGTGTTTTTTTTTAAAATGTGACCCATGTCTTATTTCTAAAATTGCAAAAATGCACCACATAATTTCTATATCCTACAGTACATAATAGTAGTTTAGTAGATAATAATTCAACCTATATTTTCTTATTATTTTATATAATTTTGAAATTGCTTAAAAATAAATTTAAGTGCTAGTAAAAAAATTAATATCAGAACTTGATTTGTAGCAATATTTTATACACACACACACACACATATATATATATATTAAAAGCCAATTAATGTTTTATGTTGATTTTTTTTTTTATATTTTTGTGGGTACACGTTTTACAGTTGCTACCCTGGTTTTTCTGAAACATTGAAATTAATAACTGGCCTTGGTCAAGAATTCCTAAAGAAAAATTGGATTTCCTGACAGGAATTGAATCTGTATCACTCTTACCAAAAGTGGCCCTCCCACAACACCAATATCAATTAATAAGTGGCCTTGATCAAGAATAAAGGATACAGGTTTGATTCCTGTTAGGAGAGAATTTCTTCTTAGGATTTCTCAATCTAGGCCAGTTATTATTAATTTCACTGTTTAAGAAAACAAAAATCAAGGATAGCAACTCAAAGTGTATTCATAAAAAAATATTTATAATAATAAGACACATACTCTCTCTCGCACACATCACATTAAAATCCAATGAATGTTCCTTGTTGATTTTTTTTTCCTCAATATTTCTAATATTTTTTCTGGTTGGTATTAGTAAATAAAACTTTCTATATTTAAGTACTTTTGGCTAATAATAGCCATGTTCAAAGATTTTTTTTTTTTTTAAATCATATCGCCCCAAGCTAGGCAGTTTACTGCCACTGGTATGCAGGGGGTTACATAGGAGGAAAGTTATGAGAAAGAGGGCCAGGTTGTTTCTTATGTCATCAATTTCATTTTTTTTAAATATTTTTTTGCATGTTGGCTTTTGTGTTTTGCATATTCACAAAATAATCAAGCATATATAAATAAAATATTGCTGTCCAAATATATCCAATTGATAATACTATGTAAAAAATAAAAAGAAAAAATTGTTAAACAAGTAATGAGTATTCCATCATTTATATTTTAAAACATTCTTCATTGGAATGAGTCATATGCTACCTAATATATAAGAATATGATACCCAGCATATTTCTACTTGTATACAAAACTCAGGCAATCTATGAAAGTTTAGTTGCAAGCAAATTCCTCAAAGATACTTTTTGCTATGAAAGGTGCCTCAACTTTACACAAGATATAATATGAAGAAGAGAAAATATTAAACTTAGAATAATTACATTATAAATTTAAAATAATAATAATAATAGCAGCAGAAAGCTAAATGATACCTAAAAACAAGATAAACATGTTGCATGTTGGTAATCTTCCTCTGTAGTTCCTATATTTAAAAACACTGGCGAACCCTTGAACCCTGCAAATTACCGACCTATCAGCCTTCTTCCGATCTTTGGCAAAGTGTTCAAAACCATTATCAATGCCGAGGTGGTTCAGTATCTCACAGCACACAGGCTCCTCTCGGACAAGCAGTATGGTTTCCACTTCACCAGGTCTACTGCTGATATGCTAATGACCATCAACGAGTACATATATCAGGCACTCGACAGGAATGGTGAAGCTCGAACCATTGCCTTGGATATCTCTAAAGCGTTCGACAGAGTTTGGCATGCTGGCCTTCTATGCAAACTGCGGAGCTATGGCATAACTGGACATTTGTTTGAACTAATCCAGTCATTCCTCTCTAACCGCACAATGAAGGTGGTATTAAACGGACATGCCTCCCAAAACTACCATGCGAACGCAGGTGTCCCTCAAGGCTCTATCCTAGGTCCTACGCTCTAATATACATTAATGATCTCCCTGACTCCATAATATCCCAAGTAGGTATGTACGCCGATGACACCAGTTTACTCTCGCCTCCTACAAAAATCTGGTGTAGGCAACAAAGCTAACCTTGCAGCCGAGCTTGAAAAGGACCTCCAATCTGTAATGGACTTGGGTAAGAAATGGCTCGTAAGCTTTAATGCTCCTAAAACAAAGCTACTATCAATTAACCATCATAGACAATCACACATACCTCCCATTAGCATGGACCAGGATTGCCTCCCAGAGAGTAAAACACAACGCTTCCTTGGTCTCACACTTACAGCAGACCTCAAATGGAATGACTATATCGAATCCATTGCTAAATCCACTGCTATGAAAGTCGGTTCTTTGTGCAGGGCCCGGAAGTTTTTTTCCGTCTGAATCTATCTTGCACATATATAAATCTACCATCCGCCCGTGCATTGAATACTGCTGCCATATCTGGTCGGGTGCTCCTGCTATTTTCCTCGGGCTTCTTGACAAGGTACAGTGGAGGGTCTGTAATGTGATCGATACCAACTTGGCAGACTGCCTGCAGTCTCTCTCACCGGCGCGACGTGGCTTCTCTGTGTCTCTTCTATAAATACTTTCACGGCTTCTGCTCCAATGAACTTAGATCACTGATGCCCCCTAGATACGAATTTGCATGAGAAACTAGATCCCACCCTTTTACAGTGAAACCGATAAAATGCAACTGCAACTTCTACTCCAACAGTTTCTTTTCTCGCACTTCCCAACTGTGGAATTCCCTTCCACATGATTGCTTCCCCAACGGCTACAATTTCCAGGAGTTTAAATGTAAGGTCAATAGACACCTAACACGCTAACTCGCTCCCATTCTTTCAAACACTCTTCCCATCTGCCCAACCCTCATCCTCGGTATCCTTACCCATCTATCACCTTCCTTCTGACATTTCCTACACCTAACCACTCCTCCTCTTTACCTTCCCCTATGTAGTCCCATGCGCAATAATGGCAATGGAATGCCTTGCTTGGGGTGAATTGATTAAAACAAAAAACTGAAGTTTTTATTCTAACCAGAAAATTTAATAATAGCCATGTTTAAAAATTTTTTTTTTTTTTTCAATCATATCACCTCAAGCTAGGCAGTTTACTGCCACTGGTATGCAGGGGGTTAAATAGGAGGACAGTTATGAGAAAGAGGGCCAGGTTGTTTCTTATGTCATCAATTTCATTTTTTTTAAATATTTTCTTGCATGTTGGCTTTTGTGTTTTGCATATTCACAAAATAATCAAGCATATATAAATAAAATATTGCTGTCCAAATATATTCAATTGATAATACTATGTAAAAAACAACACAAAAAGAAAAAATTACAACCAGAAGCACTTCCACATATTGAAATCTTCTGTTAGCCTAAGTATCGAAATTCTATCAATTGAAGGCTTGCTAGGCTTATTGCATAGCTTACAACACCTTGTATTCCCCAGCTGACATACTCAAAGTTGCTTAACTTTAGTGTTCAGACAATGTTTTACTATATGACCATAAGCATGGGCTTTCTATTTTCCATCCAAACAGAATTGTATGTTTTTTATTCGCATTTGTCTTGTTGACAACTACAATCCATGTCCACACCTGAAACTTACTATCATTCTCACCCACACTCTAAACATAATATTACACCTAAAACACTTTGTCAAACCTCCAATTAAGAACATCATTGGCTGAGAGAATATCCTGTGTCTGGTGTAGTAATGCTAACCAAGGCATCCTGGTGTTTTCTCACTACCACTCATTCAACTCAAGTCCTACCTGTCAGTCCAGAGCATCTTCACGTGCCAAGCATGATCTTTCAGCATCAATAGCGAGATTCTATCCATTACCAGCTTGGTAGGCCAATTGCATAGCTTACATCACCGAGTATTCCCCAGTGGTTACCAATATGAGTACTGAACAGTGTCAACATTATTTAACTTTGGTTATCAGACAAAAAACATTGTTTCAACATGATAAGCCTGATTGGCTTATAGTGTAGAAGCAAAAAAAATCATTTTTCTGCATGAGTAACATTTCCTTTAAAAAAAAAGGAGATGGTTTGGTTTGGTTTGCTTTACAGCATATCAACCAACTTGGGAGTCATTTAATTCCTTCAAAAACTTATCTTTGTTGGTAACATTTTTCCTTCAAAAATGTTTTCTTGGTAATATTTTTCATTCAAAAATGTTTATGTATATATTTCATAAAAGTCTGTTTTTATACTTCTATAGTGTTTTGACCCCTGTTTGGAGGGTTAACTATTTGCCCATAGCTGGGACTCTAACAAGTGTTATCACCCTGAGTCAGGCCTGGCATCTTGGCTTCAGTCACTTTCCCACCACCATATATTTCCATGGTATTTGTTCTGATGAAATTTACTCTTTTACATAGGCTTTATGAATTTAAGCACAGCACTAGATTGACGGCAAGGTCTCATCACATTTTATAGTTGAAATTGCTAGATGTAATTGCAAATTTTATGCTAACAGTTTCTTCTCACTTGTAGAACTCTCTTCTAGCTTTCCAGTCAATTTTGATTTTAAAAAATATTAATCTTAATTCTGGTTCTTTTATTGTCCTCTCTTCTAATAAGGTTTTTTTCCTTCATATTCTCATTAACCCCTTGTGTCTTATTGGCTTTACAGGCTTACTTGGAATAAACCAATTAAAAAAAATAAAAGATGAAAAAAATAAAATAAAAAACAGTTTTTATTTTTTTTAATTCAGTCAAAATTCTGACAAATTATTTGAAATCTTTAGCACCAAAATAATTCATAATAATATTACCAATCCTCAATTTCAATCATATGTCTTTCCCTCTATGTGCTGTGTTCCTTCATAACATGGACGACAACAGCTCTCTATAATTTACCATTCTTTGTAGTTCTTAGCAAGGTTTAACTTTTTATGATCCAAACCCATTCCCTGTTGTCATCTATTGACACAATCTTGTTAGTTGCCATTTCCCTCTGTCTTTCTTAAATTCAATATGTCCTATGAGTGTCAAGCTCTCTTACCTTGTAAACTAGAAATTTCAATTGTCTAAGTATTATTCTCAGCATCCTTCTGTTGAAATATATCATTGTTACCTAAAGTCTGTTCTAAATCTGGGAGGAAATTGCTCCATCACCCCATAACACACACACAGATTTAACATGTAATATTATATTAGCAAAATAGTCACCTGAAACTATTAAATAGAATGTTTTCTTCAATTATGATGGACTGTTGTACTCTCAATGAGATTCATTACCTGGAATGTCTATTAAATGGAACAATTATATATAATCCATCAACAAAGATGCTGGAAAATGAACAGTTTGTTCTCATGTTCTATTTTTACGAGATTCAGATCAGACCAAAAATGCAGTATAGTTGCCACATCTGAGCTGGAATTACCCAATTTTTCTTCTTCACTCTTCAGAGTTTAAAAGCATTTGTATGACTTTGTGGATGAGGACTCATACTCCACCCTACAATCTGTTTCCCCATAGACAAAATATCACCAGTCTCTCACTACTCTATCACTATTTTCATAGCAGCTGTTTGGATGAACTAAACTTATTGGTTCCAGCAGTCCAAACCTTCACAGCTAAGACATGTCAAGCCGCATACAGAGAGAATTCATCCTAATTACTTTCATATTCCATTGGTAGGGGAGGAAGTTTCACTCAAATAGTTTCTTCCTCAAAATTGTTGCATTGTGGAACAGACTACAGAGAGGATACTTTCCTAATCACTACAATCTTAACTTTTCTTATTCCATTCCCAAGCTATGGATTAAACAGTAGGACTAGTATCTGGAAAAAATCACCATCTTTAAAGATTTGTTAATGCAATATTCAGTCACAAAAAAAGAAAAAACTTATTCTTACTATCTAAAAATGTTTTAGTTTTAAATAACCCACAAAGGTTTGATAAGCCATAAAAAACAAATCAACCAAATAATCTTAACCTTTTCAAGTCTAGAGTCAACAATTACATACCCGACATATTCCCATAATATGCACCTCTTGCTCCTTTCATGCATACCCTTACAACTAAATTTAGTAACCCCCTACCTTGAGTAGCTCTTGGGCCTTGTATATTGAACAATATATTGAACAAAGAATAAAAAATAAAATATAATGGAAGTTAGATATTTGGGTGGCTTTGGTATTAGCTATTTGAAATCAGATTACAAGACTCCTCATTGTCTCACCTTTGTAAATGCAGACTTTTCATAGTCTTTGGCTAGATATAATTAGGTTTGCTCAAACATTTACATTTTTCCCCCTCACTACATCCAATAACTTCTTTTTCTAAGCAATTACAAAGACACTGTGAGTAGATGCCAACAAAGAATATTTAATGAATAACTCTATATTTTCTTTGTCTTTTATTAACAAAAAGATTACTGTCTTACCAACAGTACCAGGCTAATCATTGATAAAATGCACACATTTATATTCATACAAAGAGTGTTAAGAAATTTTTGAATCAACCCACTTATCAAAATCTGACTGAAAGACCAAACATGAGCATGGTTGAGTGAAGAACTTTTCAGCACACTCTCATATTAGCATGACCACTCAAGAAAAGCTTCTTCATAGATTTGTTACCTTGTAGAACAAACTACCGAAAGAATGCTTCCTCAAATACTATCCATAACTGCTTAAAGTCTATAGTCAAATGTTGACTATCCTACAAAATTTCATAATATACTCTTCTTCTTCATTTTATATCCTTAAAATGACCTCATTTAGTAACTCTACCTTGTGGCTCTTGGGCCTTGCATTAAGTGAACAATAGTATAAAAAAAAAATTACCCCATATTGATTCGGTTATGAACACATATTGGTTTTCAAATTTCTTAGAGAAAGTGTTTTCATCTAATCTTTCATGCTATTTCTGTTGATTTTTATCACTAATCAAAATGTTATTCTGAAACTATTATTAAAATCGGCAGCATGGTGTAGAAATGAAGAACAAGCCTCTGATATGATATGAACTTGCATCCTTTATACTTGAAGGCATTAGAATAAAACATGCAAGTTCAAATCCATCTAGAGACCCTACTTATTTAAACAGCCATAGAATAAGTATCTTAAAGTTACAATAAAAAAAACAAGAGAAATAATATGACAAGTCAAAAATTAATAGCAATGTCCAGCATTTATTTTGTTTTCCTGTATATATATTTAATAGAAAAAAAAAGTGAAATATAAGACTGCAATATATATTATTAATCTTATTTTTGACAACTTTATATAAGTGATTTTTGTTTTAATGAAAATGACTACATATACATCTGTCAATGAATTTTATCTTAAAGGTTCAATGTTATTCAAATACAACTAACTTTCAAAGTTGAAAATATACAAATGAAAATAAATTATAACATGGTATCTTAATTATAAAACTTAATGAAATAATATAAGGTTTAATTAAAAAATAAATTGAACATAAAGTGTCATTTTAAAACATAATATTTATCAAAAGTAAAAAGAAACAAAAAACAAGGCTTTATGCAGAGGCAGAAATGCTGGCTAAAACCATTTTTTACAGAAATTTATAAACTGAGTTTTTCACTCCAAAATGGAATACCATTCATAGAAAGCATTTTTAATTAAAAAAAAAAGAAAGAAAGAAAAAGAAAGAAGCTATTTTTATTTTTGACATCTGCATAACAAGGCAAAGCTTATGGCTGATGGAATAGAACAAAAAAAGAATAGTTTTTATTTGGACTGACCCAAAGTGTTAGCATCGTAAATAATGGATAACATCTAAATAAAAAAAGCAAAAAAAAGAAAAGAAAAAATTTAAATAAATTGTTCATCAAAAACCTTTTGAAAGCAACTTTCTAAGAAAAAGATATTGGCATTAGCTGCATGATTACCAATGCCAAAGAAAATGTCTGATCTTAGCATTTATACAAAGTATAAAGATTTTTCTTTCTTCCTTTTTCAGTTTTTAGAACAGGAAAAGGAGGATATTAATAGAACAGTGCACAGTATTGATTGCAATACTGCCAAATTTCAAAGCTTAGAGTAAACAAAGGCATTGAAAATTGGAGAGGTTGGAGAAAAGAAGACAGAAGATACGGTGAAGGATATAAACATCTAAGATTAGCAAAAGTGAGTTTAGTTAAATAAAATAAAACATTTAATTCAAATATTTTCTTTCGTCTATTGAAACCTAATTGAATATTCTTAAAGTACCAGGAATTTTAACTGAAAAATAAAAAATATACTTTATACAGTAGAAAAAAAAAGTTGTTTTTGGTATTTATTACAATAACCATAAGTATGGTAATTTTTTTGTTTATATTTCTAAAAATAATGTACAAACTGATTTTCAGTGGGATGTTAAAAGCTGATTTGAATTTTTTAAATATTAAGCTATTTTTACAGAAAATTATTTGAAGAAAATGTAGAAATATATAAATTTCCCAAAGTATTTTTATTATAATATTATCATAGTTCAATAAATTAGTAGGTTTAAGGTATATATTTGAATTTATTTCTTTTATTGAGATACATCTGATTAAGGTTGGAGGTCACAACAGCCAAAACATGATAACAAAGATAAAAACAATATTCAGAGTATAAATAATGTAAATAGTGATAACTCATCAAAGAAACTCAAGCAGAAGTTTATTTTTCTTGACATAAGAAACAAATTTTTTACTGAAAAAAAAAAAAAAAAAAAAAAAAGTTAGCAATTTATTGATTAATTAATATTTTCTATATAGATCTGCCCTTATTGTTCTTCTATGAAACTTGCTCTACAAACAAGTAACTTCAGCTTAGCAAAACATTATTCTACTACTCTACTACAAAAAAATAGATGATACTACCACGGGATGGAAAAAATATTACTCCCCCCCTTAATGCCAACACCCCTGTGCGAAGCATAGGACCAAAGCTTCACCAAGCAAGGTGTTGTTTCTGTGGCTTCTGTAGCAAATAAGTTTTTATAAGGCTGAGTTGGCCATTTTCAAATTCAGATCCTTTCTCCTAGACTGGGTAGAGAAACCAATCTGCCTTGCTATTTAACCCATAGTTGGAGCAGGAAAAAGATAGATAAAATTATACCTTTCCCAAGGATATTTGTTAAAAAATGAATGCAACAAACTCATCTGAAATTTGAATGCAGCATGTCAATTTCACTTTCTGTGTCAATAACCTTTATGTCAGTCAGTCAGTTTTAACCCCATACACAATACACGCTTGAGCAATCATGTCCCTTTCGATCCATTACTGACTAGGCAGATTTTCCCGCAGTAGGTTGCCATTTCTTTCTATGGTAGACTGGTTGCCAACCAAGGTTATAGAACCCAATCTGTCCTGCTATTCAAACCTTAAAAGAAGGGAGAAGACATGGATTTATACCTTGTCCATGGATATATGTAAGTGAATGCAACAAATTCAACTGCAATTTGAACTCAGCTCCCCAATTTCTCATTTCGAGCTTATATCCATTGCATCACAACACACATGTACACATAAAAAAAAAAAAATAAATAAAACATATTAATGCTACTTAATGACTATAAATATTGTCCAGCTTCCAACTACGTTGGAATTTTTTTTTTTGTCTCAACCAGAACTTAGCCAGAAACAACTTTAGGTCCTTTTTCCATAGCCAAGTTGAGAAGATAGACCAAAAATACCAAACAACCAATAAAATCCTTTATATATAAAGCTCTTGACAGAGAAAAGAAAAACAAATAGCATCTTTCATCAATATTAATAATCTGTAAATGGATTAATCAATTCAAATTCAGTTAACATTTCTCTCTTAGAAATATATAATGTTATGTTCCTAAATTGTGAAGATACACAATGAAATATGTATAGATTCTGCAAGTATTTGTTCCATTTCTGGAGATGTAATAAAAACCCATTCAAATATAAACTTTTGTTGTCCTTTCTCTTCACTAAAGTCTTCTCATTCTCTTCCACTACCAGTAATCCCTTGCATCTTTATGGCATTATAGCCTTACTTGATAAAAAAAATGTTAAATTAAATTTATCACGTACAATCATCATTAATAACAATAAAAGCACAAATGAAAATAAATTGCTTTATTTTTTGTCGAAAGAATCTGGAATTCTGAAGGAATTACTTATATCTTCTTTAGTGATAATTAAAAAAATCTCAGGTATATCTCGTGTATGAGGCTGCTGAGTGATTTAGATACAGTGAAATTGATTACTAAGTTTGAATTTGCACTGCACTGCCAAGAATTAAGCCATTTCTGTTATCCAAATTAGAGCATTTTGGGATGTAAATTTTCAATTTTCACTCATTTTTGACAATATGGATTTATTATGATTGTCTTCCATTATTCCAAGAGGAGTTCATAATAAATGAAATCTATCATTATTCCACAGAGAGCCTACCAAACTTGAAGATTTGGCTTTGATACTGAAAACTGTTGGGTTGATCAGAAAGTTCATGCTGATGTTTAGAACATGTCAAATTTATCAAGATATACTTACATTTTTGATTTGAGCAGTTTGAGAAAGAAAGTTTAAAATTATGTAATTTGTATCAATTTGACATTCCTATGAAATTTGAAGATTATAAGGTGCATTTTAGACACTTGATGCTTTTTTTATCAATGTAAAGGCAAAAATCCCTTGCAAGTAACAAAAAAGATACGTGCTGTATATGGAGAAGGTGCTTTAGCTTACAGAACTGCATAGATGTGACTTGCTGAGTTTAGATTTAGTGATTGTAGCCTTATTAATGATCAACACTCAGGCAGACACCCTTCTACTACAGATGACAACCAAATCAAGACATTGGTCAAGAATAATCCATATTACCAACATAGGAATAGGCAAAAACACTAAATTTATCAAAATCCAACATCCATGAGCACTTTGAGAACTCAAATTGCTATGATGTTTGGGTATCTGAGTGAAAAGAATCTTTTGGATTGTATTTCTATCCAGGATTTGCGAGATAAATGCACCCTTTTTTAAGCAAATTGTGATGAGAAATGAAAAATGGATTGTTTACTACAATGTTCAGCAAAAAAGATCCTGGGGTGACATGAGTCAACTTTTGCCATCCCAAAAGCAGGTCTTTATCCTAAGAAAGTCATGCTCTGCATCTGGTGGGATTGGAAAGGAATCCTGTACTATAAGCTTCTACCAAGTAACTATTGATACTGAAAAGTACTGGACAAATTAAAATGCAGCAATTCAAGAAAAACACCCAGAATTAACAAACAGGAAAGGTGTTGTTTTCCATCAGAATAATGCCAGACCTCACATTTCTTGAGCAACCTGGCAAAAATTGTAGCTTGGGTGGAATGTGTTACTCCACCCATCATATTCACCAGACATTGCTTCTTCAGAATTTCACTTATTCAGGTCCTTTCAAAATAATCTCAATGGTAAAAAAAATTTTCAATTCTTTGGATGACAAAAAACCACCTTAATGAATTCTTTGCTGAGAAACCACTGAAATTCCGAAAAACAGAAGGAAAAATAGAGAATAGTTGTGCAATCGTTCATATTTAGTTGAATAAATAATTAATGGAATAATTTTTTGTGTTTCATTTTGGTTTGGTTGAGTTTTATGGCATATCAAGCTTGGAAAGTTATCCAAATGCTGACAACAGTACTGGTTAGAAAGCAAGTCCAATCAACATCTTTGTTATCAGAGATGTCTCTGCAAAGAGGCTCTCACACCACTTTGCAAAAATAGACTTTGTTGAAGTATAAAAACTGGAGAAAATTAAAAAAAAAAAACAATTTTTTTGGTAGGTGTGTGTGTGTGGGGGGGGGGGTGATGGTTTTAAGTTAGCAGCTACTGCAAGAAATATTTTTTTATATAAAGGCCAAATTCTTTAATGAAATTCATTATATAATTTGGATCGATATTCTCAAAAAGATTTTTAAAGTTGTCCGACAAAGTATTTGTTTTGGATTTGTCTTAGATTATGGCAATTTAAAAGTAAGTGTTCTATCATAAATTGTTCCTGGCATGGGATGCATTTTGGAACTTCCTTATTTTTTAAATGTTGATGGGTTATGTATGTGTGACCAATTCGAAATTTGGTTAGTATTACTTCTCTTATCGTTCTGGAACTTGACAGTTTTTCGCTGATGATAGGGAAAATGTTAAAAAGTTCATTATTTGTACATTTGTTCCATAATTTCTACCATTTTTCATTAATGACTGTTTATTCTGAGTCTGAAGTCAGTACATGGCAATCTTACACTAGAAGGTGCCATGTTCAGTGATTCTTTTGCCATTTTGTCTGCATTACCATTTCCTTGAAAGCCACTGTGACTCGGTATCCAGACTATTGTTGAATCTTTTTCCCTATAGATAAGATTAAGCCTATTTAATAATTTATTTACTAAAGGGTTTCTCATGTTTTTACTTTTCAGGTCTGTGAGGATGGATAACAAATCTGAGAAGACGATAAATCTGCCTGACTTACTAGATTTCTAGATAGAGCAGATATTGATGGTTCTATGTAGGGTAGATATTGTAGCAATAGCTTGTATGTTAGTTTCTAATGTTATTTTACTTTGGAGGATGTCTTTTCTCATTAGAATCAATACACCTCCACATGCCCTTTGTTGAGAGTCATGAATATAGTTATATTGAGTATAGTTTTTTATTTTTATTTTATCCTTGGATTTTGGGAAAGTTTCTTGTAGACAAATGACAGTGGGAAGGAGATTTGTTATGAATAGGAGTAGATCATTTATGTTTGATTTTAAGCCTCAACAGTTCTATTGTATATTTTTTTAAATCATGTTTATATATTGAGATTTTATGAGTATTTAATTGTTTTGATTTTATTTTGTAGGGGAGGTGTCCATCTGTTCTTTGCTATCTTTCCTGTTTGTATTTTGTTTCTTATGTTTTGATCTTTGAATTTCTTTTGTTTCTGCTTGTTTATTTAAACCTGTTCCTTTGGTTTTTCCATTAAATTCTTTAGTTGTTCTTTGTCTGGATAATGACCATTCCCTTATTTGAGATGAGATAATTACTGGTTCTTCTATTTCCCTTTCTCTTAATTCTTCAATGATATATTAACTTGTGTTATTCTTTTTTTTCCACATTTTGGTTCTTTTGTGAAGAATTTGCAAGTTTTATTTCTTGGAAGTTTTTGTTATTTTGGTTTGGGATTTCTGAAGATAATTGATTTGTATATTTAGTTTCTTTATTGTTTAAAGTTGGTGGAATCAGGTTCATTTTGTTTACGGGGATTTGCTTTAGATTTGATATACTAATTTTTAAGAGCTCTCTTAGACTTTTTAATTCATTTATGAGAGTAGTAAGATTTTGACTTCTTATTGTATTATTCTCTTTGATGTCTTTTTAGTTATTTGTTATTTTAACGATATCTGAGTAAGATGTTTGTAGTGGGCTAAAATCCACTTGTTTTCTGGCTTCTTGAAATGATATATTTTGTGCATATTTTATTTTAATTATTTCTTTTTTCTATATATACTACACTCTTTAGAGTCTGCTGTGTGTATTTTTTACAGTTAGAACATGAAGTAGGCCTTTGGCAAGTTGACTAGTCATGATCAGACTCTGGTTTCCTCACACCTTTGATAGATTGGTACTCTTGTGCACAGATTTTGAAGAGAACCAAATTTTTGACATTTGTGGCATCTACGGGAATTAGAAATGTATAGTTCTACCTTGGCCATTGTATATCCTATCTTTATCTCTTTTAGTAGGGTAGGTTTATTGAATGTTAGGATATACATGTTTGTACCTTTTTTTTTTTTTTTTTTTTTTTTAAGGAGATTTTTTTTTTTTTCAATTTCTTCTGGTGAGCAGAGTGACAATTCTGGATATTTTATTACCCTTTTGCATGAGTTAAGAAATTGGTGAGGGTAAGCGTTTACTTTATTGTTGTCTATTTGACTAATTTTTAGTAAATTTTCAGCATCTTTTTTGGTGTTTACTTGAATTAATAGTGTATTATTTTTCATGCTTTTTTTTTTACTGATTTTGGTTCTATTGCAGTGGATACAGAATTAAAAGTAACTCTTCTTCACTTTTTACAAAATTCACAATTTTGTGTGAAATCCTAATTTTGACAAATAGAAAAAGGAATGAATCCATACTGAAAAAAAAAAACGAAGACAAATTTCATGATCCAATGTTAAATTAATTTTCTAACCAATGAAAGGAAGCGATTTGCAAAACTAAGAGAAAAGTTAACAATCCAGTGTGAAATACTAAATTGCTATAAAACAAAGAGGGAAAGAAGGTGGAATCAGTCAGTCAGATGGGAGAAGAGAGAGAACACGCTAAAATGTGACAAAAGAAACTTCAAGACTCTGGCCCGGACCTAAGGTCCCGTCACACATTCATTCTCCTACTTCTCATGTGCCATTTTCCTTTACCTCTTCTTGATCTTCACTGTGCCTGCCACCATCAAAGAAGACGAAGACAATAACAACAACAAAATACTTCAACTTTTTTTAACAAAAAAAAGTGTCAAAGGACAGTTTTTCCATTGACACAGCTATTATTTTTAATTACCTTCCATCCTCAGTAATGTTTGTTTTAAAAAACAATCATTAGAATTGTAATAAAATCTAAACATATGATGAAAGTGAATTTATACTTTTTTATTCTTGAGAATTTACAACAAAACAATTTATTTATAAGATTTACTCAAAACTTTCTAAAAACTAATACAATTAAAACTAATGTAATGCAATATTTATCATTTACCAATTTATAAACAAATATAAAATTTTTTTTATTTATAAATTTATAAACATTTACCTAATTATCAAAATATGCAAATCAAGCGTAAGGAAATCCTTATTATTTATCATTTTATGAAGTTAGAATCAACTGTCAAATAGTCAATGGTTTTTAACAATTCCAATAAACAATATAAGTGTTTATTATTTTTGTTGTCAATTCTCAAGAACAAAGAAAATATATAAATTTGTCATATAGGAATAAACTGTCGCTGCTGACACTTGGTTTTGAACACAAATCACCAGAGTGCGAACACTGTCGATCTCGTCTTGAAGTAATTAGAGATATCGTGCTACTGGGATCAGATGATGTGTAAAAACAATACATATATGGATATATAATAAGCATTCAATGATTAGCATTGAGAAGAATAAGTGTCTGACACAGTTTTTTTGAACGCATTATTGGTCTTGTATCTGTGACTTTACAAAAGTGGTGACAAGTATTTGTTGAACTTATACAAGAAAACAGAGAAAAAAAAAATATGCATATCCTACACATCATAATAGTATATTCAGTAATATTTACCACTTCACCAAAGAAACATTATATTCACAGGACTACAGAGCAATAACCAGGTGAAGTTATTCAAAAATTAATCTACAAAATATTCAGTGGAGTACAGCAAAATGGAAGAACTAAAAGCTATCAGTATTCAAATGTTGGCGCTACAAAAGCAACAAGAACAACAATTACAACAACAGAAGTTTTATGCGTTGTGGTACAGTGGATATCGGCTCGGAACGAGAAACCAGGGAGCCGAGTTCGAATTCCAGTTGAATCCATTGTATTCACTTACGCACAAATACCCTTAGGAAAGGTATTAATCCATCTCTTCCTTCCAGTTATGGGTTAAATAGCAGGACAGATTGGGTTCTGTAACCTTGGTCGGCAACCAGTCTACCACAGAAAGCAACGGCAACCTATTGCGGGATAATCTTCTGCCCAGTCAGTCATGTCTCTTTCGAGACATGATCGCCCAAGCGTGTATCATGTATGGCTCTTAAAACTAAAGGGGGGGGGATTCAGATTTATTCACTCCAGATGCTGTTGCTAATTCAATTAGCAAATTTGTATACAATCTAGATGAAGGGATTGTTCACATTGGAATAATGAAAAGAAAGTTTGTTTATTATTTAGGAAATTGTCCCCTGCTGAACATGAAAAGTATGTGAAATTTATTTTAGAAAAAAAAACAACAACAGGAGAGATAAATTTTGATGTAACTTGTAATACTCTCAAAACCGTTTTTGTAATAGGAGCTCATTATTTAATGTAAAAATGATGTTTTAGTAAAGTGGAATGATGAAGATTTTGTCACTTATGTAAGAGTTGTGAATTGAGAATGTGAGTAAATGAATTAACTCCAAATTTATTTAAATGTCTCATATTCATACAGGGCTTATCTTCTAATAAAAATCTGAAAATAAGTTCCAGGATACTTGCTAAATTAGAAATGGATCTCAAATTGACTCTTCATAAAAGAGAGAAAAAGTGTGAACATATGGTAAATCTAAAACTCAATACTGCAAAAATCATAAATGAACAGACAAGACAAGGAGAAAAATGGGTAAACCCATTTTATTAACTCCTAATGAAGTTGCGCATGAAGTTTGAGGAAAGAAATTGAACTTTTTTTTTTTTTTTTTTTTAGATTAATTCACCTGTAACACTTCTTTTCTTTGAAAAACCAAGAAAGTGGTGGTATTTGTATTAAAGAGTACTGCTAATTTATTTGGAACAACCAAAAAGGAGTGTATCTTTTGCAGCTTTAGAACCAATTAAGAAGGAATTAGAGAGACTACAAAAATTAGGTGTGATATCAAAAATAGACTATTCCAAATGGGCATCACTAATTTTTTATGTAAAAAAAAAAAATCCACATATGTGCTGATTTTTCAAAGGGGCTAAAGGAAAGTTTGAAACAATACAACTACCTGTTAACAAGTCCTAAGGAAATTTTTGCCAAACTAAATGGTGGTAAATTTTTTTCTAAATTGAATCTGTCAGATGCTTACCTACAAATACTAGTAGACAAAGAGTGCTCAAAACTATTAAGAGTTAACACTCATAGAGGAATATACAAATTTAACTGACTTCCTTGCAGTATAAGCAAGTATATTCCAACAGATTATGGATATGATGTTTGCCAGCTTGGATTGTACACAAACATATTTAGATGATGTACTTATTAAAAGTGAGACTCGAAAACAACATACAGAAAATTTTAAGAACGTATTTGAGAGAATTTTGTCCAGAATTAAATATATCTAGTACAAATTATCTATGCTAACAGTAGATGACCAGATCCTTCAAAGGCGAGTGTTATAAAAGACATGCTCACCCCAATAAATGTAACAAAATCAGAAGCATTTTATGGTTTGCTAATTACTATCATGTATATGTACCAAACATGCATGAATTAAGAACAACCCTGAGTAACCTGCTAAAGAAAAATGTGAAATGGAATTGGTCAGATAAATGTCAACGAGCTTTCGAAGAGATCAAGAAAGTCTTAATTTTAGACTTGTCACTAGCCCATTTTGCCCCTAAAATAAAGATTGTGGTTGCATCAGATGCAAATGATTTGGGTATTGGAGCAGTGATACTACACAAATATGAGGACAGAAAAAC
Organism: Ascarosepion bandense; assembly: GCA_037127315.1. Classification (NCBI taxonomy): domain Eukaryota; kingdom Metazoa; phylum Mollusca; class Cephalopoda; order Sepiida; family Sepiidae; genus Ascarosepion; species Ascarosepion bandense. The sequence goes on along the minus strand of JBBBDQ010000195.1, from coordinate 1,429,174 downwards.
TAAACCAAGAGCTCATACTTCAAGATCATTAATTACAGCTGAAAAAAGCTATAACCAAATTGGAAAGAAAGCATTGGCCATCATATTTGCTATAAAAAAGTTTCATACATGGTAAAGAAATCATACGACAGACAGATCATTGTCTATATAGGGATCAAAAAAGAGTGTTCCCATACATACAGTAAATAGGCTGTTGCACTCGGGATTTATCTTATTGAACTATAATTATAAAATGGAGTTTCTACTATCCAAAAGATTAAGTCATGCAGACGGATTATCTGGACTAATACCAAAATTCTGCAAACCACTTTGCAGCGATAAGAGCCAAAAATGAAATTAATAATGTATTATACAATACTGTAAGAGAACTGCCCATAACATTGGAGGAGATAAGAATTAAGATTTAAAAAGACGACTTTATAAAGAAAATCAAGAAGTAATTAAGATTTAAAGAAAAAAATTACTGGAAATAATGCTTTTTAATTATCCAATAATGTACTTATGTACAGAGAAAGAATTGTGATACCAGCACTGTTGTAAAAACATATGCTAAAAGAATTTCACATAGGACATCCAGGAATTTCTAAAATTAAATCCTTAATGAGGTGTTATACATATTGGCCAAAAATGGATCAAGATATTGGAAATTTACTGAAATCATGCAGAAGTTGTACTCTGGCAGTGAAGTCCCACCTATAAAATTTCAACTCTAGCCAAAAACAAATATGCCATGGTTCAGAATCTATGTAGACTTTGCAGGACCATTAAACAAAGCATACTATTTAGTGGTAGTCGGTAGTTACACTAAATGGGCAGAAATATTAAAATGTAGACGACAGACTACCACAGTAACAATAAATTTTTTACATGAGGTTTTTGCAAGGTTCAGTGTACCTGAGTCTGTTGTTTCAGATAACAGGACACAATTCACAACTAGTGAATTTAAGGTTTTCTGTAAATCATTAGCAATAAAACATATTACAACTCCCCCTTATCACCCAAGATCAAATGGACAAGCAGAATGTGTGTCAATATTTTTAAAAGAGCACTAAAAAAGTTGGAGAGAAGTCAGATGAAGTAATGCTACAACAATTTCTGAGTGCTTTCTGAATAACACCAAACCCAAACACCGTGTCTGGAATATTGCCTGCAGAGTTGATGTTAAAGCAAGGATATCAATAACAATAAGTAAACACTTCAAACCTGGAGATAAGGTGTTTTTTAAAACGTGACAATGTGGAAAAAAATTTTGAGAAGATGTCATTATAAAAAATGGATCAGCAAAATGACATATATGGTACAGGGACAAAGGTGGGAACATAAGCAACATCATAATTAGTCAAAACATAGATTCACTGATTTAAAAAGTCTCTGAAAAGAGGTAGCTATGGAAATTTTGTAAGACACATTTGATATACACATGACATCAGAAATTGTTGAACCAAATGTTTATAGTAAGAGAAAAAGAATAGCAACAGAATTTCTAAATATTGAACCGAAGCTGAAGAAATATAGACTCAAGAGGAAGTCATATCAAAGGAGAGATATATAGAAATAAAGTGCTGCTGCCAACACTTGGTTTTGAACACAGCTCCCCAGAGAGCAAGCATAGTAAATCTTGTCTTGAAGTAAATAGAGGTATCGTGCTGCTGGGATCACGAGATGTGTAAAAAACATATACATGGGTATATAATAAACATTTGGTGATTAACGTTGAGAAGAATAAGTGTCTGACAGTATTGTTTGAAGGCATTATTATTCTTGTATCTGTGACTTTACAATAAATTCATTTTCATGTTTCGGTTTTATTAAATTTGTAGTCATCACTTTTCAAAAGAATAAACATTGATGAGGAGTGAAGGTAGTTAAAATAATAGGTATCAATGGAAAAACTGCTCTTTTTAACACTGAGTTTTTGCTGGCATGAAGGTCTAATTTCACTCAATATAGTATATTTTCTGACTCAATTTTTGGGAAGTAGACTATTGTCCACAGCTTTGTTGTTGTTATCATAATGTTTCGAGCTTTTTGCTCTTTGGCCTTCATCAAATGTATATCAATTCAAGTAAGTGAACCCTTTATTTGATTTATGGAGTAGACTAATATTGTTCAAAACTCCATATCTAAGTATATTGTACCTAGTTATTTTTTTTTTAGTACTGCTCAGTTATTATTATCTGTTTTCACTGAATCCAAGTACACTGTTCGACCCAGGGACTGAACTCACAATTGTCACCAAATTCACAAATCATTGCTTTAATCCACTAGAGGATATTGTACCCGCAATATAGTATTTATTCACATCACTTAACACCTTTGGTGCCAACATGAATAATCTAGCACAAGCATATGTAGGTCAACAGTAGAACATTGGTGGGGATGCCTCAGAGACTAAAATATCATGACTGAAAAACAGATCTTAGTCACAGCAATATGTCGAGGACAAAATGAAAACAAAGAACAAATATTAAGAGATGGAGTGAGAAATAGAAGGGACAAGAGAGGGAGTGAAAAATGGGGGACAAGATAGAGAGTGAGAAATGGGGGGACAAGAGAGAGAGTGAGAAATGGGGGGACAAGAGAGAGAGTAAGAAATGGGGGGACAAGAGAGAGAGTAAGAAATGGGGGTAAAAAGGGAAGGAGTGAGAAAAGGGGGGCAAGGGAAGAAGTGAGAAAAAGGGGAGCAAGGGAAGGAGTGAGAAAAAGGGGAGCAAGGGAAGGAGTGAGAAAATGAGGGGGATGAGGGAGATGTTTACGTTTGAAGATAAATCATTATTCATCAGTGTTGAGTGCCATGATTAAAAGCTGTTACCAAAAACACACAGGTGTGGTTTGTACAACCAAATAGTTATTACAGTTTATGGAAGAACACATTTCACAAAAGGCCATCAAAAAAAATAAAAATAAAAAATAAACATTTGTAAATTTAGAAGTCTGTTGCAAAGAAAAGCAATCAGAAGCAGCTGGGCTTTAACAGTAACGAATTTGTCTCGTGAAATAACCAAGCTCTAAAAATATTTCATTGAATTTATGAATATTCCATATTTCCTGATGTGACAAACAATATTTTTTCTCCCCAACCATCTCTTACTCTCCTTGGGACTCCAACTGGTGAAAGCGAATCGACTGCATAAGTTAACCAACATAAATTGAAGAGCATTTTATCAACACTAAGAAATATGGTAATTTTACTAAACAAAAACAAATCAACACTAATATCTGTTCAAATTCAGGCAAAAAAGTATTTACATGAAAGAATAATCAATTCCATAAGAGTTAAAATAATCTATACTTTCATTTCATACTTTTTATTTTGGTACACATTTTTGAGAATCATATCACATTACTAAGGTTATCAGAGTACATGTAGTGCTCCTGTGACCCATTAAGGTTGTCAGAGCACCACATGCACTACAGCTATAACATCAGTGATGTTTTTAGGGTAAGATAGACTAATAGAAGCTAAAACTCTTTAGGATGGTTTTTAAGTTCAAAGTTTTCCTATTTCTAAACTGTTTGCAAGCCCTGTTATTTAAACTTATTATTGTCAGTTGTTTTCTTAAATAAAGTCGATCAGTTCCCCTAATGGTGGGTGGGTTCTGTTCTATTAAGCTTGATTTATTGAACATGAAAAGAAAGACACTTTTCTACAAGTAGATCTTGGATGATTCATACCATTCCCAAGGTTATTTGTACAAAAGTAAATGTAACAAAGTTAACCAGAATTCAAACTTGGCTTGCCGATGCTTTGAGTTGTTGTTACACTACTCTCACATTCATTTTAGAGATGATAATAAATTACTTTGTGTCACAACCTATTGATTTCTATATAATAGTCAAATCTTCAATCAGATTTTGATTTTAATACTTTCCATTTTAAGCCAAAAATAAATGAGAAATTAAAAAATAAAATTGTCCCATTCTGATATCAGGTTGCTAATATTTATATACAAACCACACCTGTATTTTGTTTCTTAATATCCATAAATATTAAAGAAACAAGCATTACTATTTGTTTCAGTTCTTGGCAGTCAACATCAAAGATAAACAATTTGCAAATTTTACTTAATAATCCTAAAGTTCAAATGTAGCAATCCTGAAAATTCCAACATACCAAGTGATTCATTCAAGTCAGGCATGTCCAAAGTACAGTTCAGGGACCAAATTATGGCCAACAGTCAAATTTCATATAGCCACCATCCTCTGTCATAGAATCTATCACTTATAGTCATTCAGTATTGTCAATCAGATTATGCAAAGTACACACCTAAGAAATGCAATTTCATGTTTTACCAAAAGATGGCAACAGTACAGTGTAGCCACCCTCTGGTATTGTGGCTCTGACTTTGGCCTTTTCCAGCCAATTTCTTAAATCACTATCTTTGAACCAAACCTGGTCTACATATTACAGTACAGATCTCGAGATCACCCTTCACATTAGTGCAGACACGTTATTTGTTTTGGTCATCATAGATGAATAAATTTTAAAATCTTGGTGAATTAAATTTCTTTTGTGTTGGTTAAAATCATTTTTAAATATATTTTAACACTTGGACTTGTATCACTTCACATTTTCTAATTCTTAAGAGAAATGTTGGTGCTATGCACCTATTCACGTTTTTAACTTAAAAGTTGACAGACAATATTATTTACCAATAATATGTAATTGATAAAATTAACCCAAGACACAGCTTCGTGAATGATCTTTTTTCTCAGATATATGTTATTTCATCTTATATGGGCTTCAGATATAACAGGATGAGTGATTTTTGTAAGACTTGTTTAAATTTAATTGTCATCCATGTAAAGAGGCTTATAGCCTATCACGTTGAATACACTGGTTCTCGCTCGATCACCAAAGTTAAGCAACGTTGAGCCTCGTCAGTACTTAGATGGGTGACCGCTTGGAAATACCAGGTGCTGTAAGCGTATAGTGACGGATGTGCGTTGTGGTGCAGTGGATATCGGCTCAGAAAGAGAAATTGATGAGCCGAGTTCAAATTCCAGTTGAATATCCTGCATTCACTTAAGCACTGGTACCCTTGGGAATAGTATTAATCCATCCCTTCCCTCCAGTTATGGGTTAAATAACAAGAGTAGGACTTGGAGACCCTGCCCTTAAAACAAATCCCAATGAATCTTGATACTCGAAAACAAAAAAGTATTACTAGACACAAAACTTATATAAAAACAATAATAAATTGTAGAAAGAAAAAGGTATTACCAGTAATAAATAAAATTGTTGGCAATAAATGACCCGCCAAGGTTGATATGCCATAAAAAGAAAACAACCAACCAACCAACCATGTGAAGAAATGAAAATATGCTATTTGCAATAATTTTCATGAAATAGTTCATTTGCATTTAGTTATAATGGTTCAAAGAATGCCTGACCCTCATGCATATTCACCTCATCAAATCCGGCCCTCTTTGAAAAAAGTTTTGGTCATCCCTAATTTAAGTGAAAAGGTGACAGTTCTTGACTTAATAAAAGAAATAAAATGTTGTATGCTAAAGTAGATATACTTTAAGGCTGTGTCACTGCTATTAGAAAAAATAAAAAAACTTTTTCTTCAAAGTAAATGACTACAGGTACAAGCATAAGAATTGAAGATAATTATTCATCAACAGCAAAAATTTCAGATCATTACAACAAATGCAATAGGAATGGATTAAATATAGACAACAGTTAAAAGCAAATCCTGAAAAGTGGGGAACATGCAATTTCATTTTTACTGACCTCACTCGCTAACTCAATTAGTGAATTTAATTAGATCCCAGAAGAAAACATTACATTCCTATGGTACTTCAGAAGATATGAGGAAGATTTCAGAAGAATTTCAAGGATTGTCAGATGAAAAGAAAGTGTGTCATCTGTTATGAAAATTGTGACCCAATGAGCATGAAAAATATCTGAATTTCATTTTGCTGAACACTGCAGAAGAAGCATTGTTTAATTAAACAGTATCAATATTATCACAAATTTTTGGTGAAAAGAATACACTTTTTTTATCCATGTTGACAGTGCATGAACCTTACCAAAGATGAAAATTTTGTCATATATACCAGTAAATTCAACTGTGAGTGTGAGAAATTTAATCTGGATTATGTATACCCAGATTTAAATGTCTGATCTTTGGTAACATCAAGTAATGATGCAGAAATACATTCTCAAATTCTTACCAAACAGGATTCAATGTTAATGATACAGACTTTTGTGGAAGAGTGCCAAAAAATTATCAATTTAAGGCTCAATACAGCAAAAATCAAACAAAAGGTATGTCAGAACTAGTTAGAAAAAAAAAAAAGACTAGTATCAAAAGAAAAAATCAGAAATAAAAATACTGCAAATCTTAACCAATTCTATGGCCATGGTATGCTTCATTTAAGAAAGAATTGTTCATTTAAAACCAAAATATTTTACTTGTGGAAAAATAGGTCACAAATGAAGCTACTGTAAATCAAAAAGCAAAACAAATACAAAATTAACTTGCTGAAAGTAGTGCTACAAGCTAAGAAATATTCATATAATAGAAATTTTGTGACAGTAAAAATGAATAACGATACAGTGAGATTTCAACTGGAGACTGGTAGGGATTTTTGGTAAACTTGTAACAAAATTGGCAAGCCTAACTTGAAAAAGAAAAAAACAAAATTGCAAGAGGAATATTGGGTAAAAAATTAATTGTTTTTTTTTTGGGGGGGGGGGATTACATGTAACATCACTTTTACAGGTAAAACTAAACAGCAGATATTTACATATTAAAATATTTCAACTCAAATTTACTAGACATCAACTGGCTAGAGCTATTTGAACTGTGGAATTGGCTGAAGAATTCATGGTGGCAAAGTTAATTGTTCTTCAGTGAAAAAACTTACAGCTAAAGAAAGTAAGTAAGCTAAAAAATAAATTTACAAATATTTTCTCAGGAGTTGGGGAAAATGTACCAAGTCAAAAGCATTTGTCAATTAAAAGAAAATATGATACTAGTTTTTAAACTGAAAATAAACTTTTTCCTACATTGGAGTCTATTAACACTGAACTTGATAGGTTAGAAAACTGGAGTTATTAAAAAAAAATAGATTATTCAGAATGGGTCACACCAGTGATTTATACTACAAAGAAAAAAATTAAGATTCATTCATACGCAGATTTTTTGACATGATTAAATAACTGCCTCCTCCAACTCCAGAGGATATAATTACCAAATTAAATGAAGGGTAATTTTTTTTCAAAAATTGACCTGCCTGAGACATATCTTCAAATTGAAGTGAATGAGGAATCCCAGAATTATTTGACTGTTAATATACATAAAAGACTCTACAAGTTTAAAAGATTACACTTTGGTATAAAAATAGTCCCTGGTATTTTCCAGCAAATAATGGATACTATATTGGCTGAACTAGACAGTACTGTCACTTAGATGATATACTTATTAAGAGTGCTATAAAAATACAGCATGGAAAACGGATAAAACAAGTATTTTAGAGACTACATGATTATGAGTTCAAAATCAGGGAACAGAAATGTCAATTCTTTATGGAAAGGATTAAATATTTAACTCAGATTATTGATGAAAAAGGAAGAAAACCAGATCCAGCTAGAGAGAGTGTCATTAAAGAAATGCCTCCTTCAACAAATTTGCTGACCCTACAATCATTTCTCAGATTAGCAAATTATTATAATATTTATGTGCCAAATATGTAAAAATTGAAAGTACCTCTGAATAATTTACTTAAGAAGAATACAAGATGGAATTGTTCGGCAGAATGTCAAAAAGCTTTTGAAGAAATTAAAAAACTACTAACTCCATAGTTGTCACTGACACATTATGACCTGCAGCAACAAATAATAGGAGCATTGGACATGAGTAGATATGACATAGGAGCTGAAATAGGCAACAAATTTGAAGATGGTACAGTGAAAGAAGTTGTCCACACTTCAAGTAGTTTGACAAATATGGAAAAATATTAGTCAAATTGAAAAGGAAGCACTCGCTGTTTTTGCCATAAAGAAATTTCACAGGATGATATTAGGAAGAAAATTAATATTGCAAACTGATCATTGTCCATTATTAAGCATTATTATTTAGTTCTAAGAAAGGGATTCCCTTGCATACTGCAAACAGACGACAGCACTGGGCTATGATTTTATTGAACTAAAATTTCAAGATGGAATTTCTATCATCAAAAAAATTGGTACATGCAAAAGGCTTGTCCAGATTAACATCAAAATGTAAAGAAGATTTTGAAGAGACTGTGATTGCCTTGCTGGAATCCGAAAGTGAATATAAAAACCTTGTATGTAGCACAATTGCCGGTCACAATAGATGATATCAAAATTCATTCTAAAAATGTTTGTTCAAAAAACTATGACTGACATTAAGTCGAAATGGAGTAAAACTAAAATTAACCCTGGCAACAAAAATATAGCATTTTCTATTTGTGATGGAATACTTTTGTACGTATGTTGTATATCAATAAACAGACAAACACGGGTGTATATAAAAATATGAGTTATATTTTTATTAATGAACGATGGACCGTGTAGCCTAGTGAACAGAGAGTGAGAGCGCGCTTCCAAGGGTTGACGGGGGGGGGGGGGGGTTGTGTCGTATCTGTTGCTCCTCTGGTCTGGTCTGGCTCTCTGCCTGACTCTGTCTCTCTGCCCAGACTGTGTCTAATCCGTGCTTTCGCGGTCTTTATATATCTTCCAAAACCGGGACTTGTTTCTTCCGGCTTTGCCTTGATCACGCGACGCCTACGTAATTCTCAGAGTCACCTGTCTGTTTGCCTCTGAGTTATTTCTGCATCTGCCGGAAATAGGGTCAAAGTGACATCCGTTACTTTTCACCGACCAGAAACAACACGGCTTGTATCAGCCTTTCTTGGATGGGCCAGACCGTTATATTACACGTAGAAAGAATGGTAATTCAGCTATCACTACAAAAACACATTTTAAAACAATTCCATGTAAGACAACCAGTAATAGTGAGGATGAAGTCTCTAATGAGAAACTACATTTATTGGCCATATCGAAATATAGTTAGAAAATGTGATGGCTGTAATTTAGCAGCAAAATCACCATTTATAAATTATCAGGCATGGCTGAACACTGATAAACCATGGGCAAGATTAATATGGACTACGCTGAACCACTACATTGTTTATACTATTTAACTGTGGTCAACAGTTTCACAAAATGGCCCAAGATATTAAAGTGTAAATAACCTACCACAACAATAAGAATTAAATTCTTATACAACCTTTTCGCAAAGTTTGAAGTACCTAACATTGTGGTATCCTATCATGGAACTCAATTTATTTCTAGTAAGTTTTAAAATTTCTGTAAAAAACTACATGGTTGAACATTTGACAACGCTGATCTATCATCTGAGATTGAATGGTCAAGCAAAGTGGTTTGTTAGCAAACAAAAAGGCCATTAAGAAAAGCTAAAAGGTTTGGAAGCTGAAGAAACAGCACAAGAATTTTTGAGCAAATGTCACTATGAAAATGTCACCTGCAGAGCTCTTGTTTGTTAGGAAAGTGAGATCCATTTTTGACAAATTACTGTCTGGGAATAAAAAGAAAATTAAAAACAACCAGATCATTTAAGATCAGCAATAAAGTCTTCTTTAAAACTTTAAGGCAAGAAAGAAAAATTGGTACAAAGGAAAAATTATTCAACACCTTGGGTAGTATGATGTACACTGTCAAAAGTGAATGATTCCAACATAGAAGACATAAATAAATCGAGATCTAGATATGCACAGAATAAGCCAAGTAAGTGCCTATTCCTAAAACAAATATTACAATACAATGCCAGTGTAAGCAAAAGCATAATCTGACTAAAAACATTGGAAATGGACCCATGTCGGAAAAATATACTGACTAAGGAAATTGCATATTTAAGGTGGGGTGCTGTAGAGATGAACACACTTTTCCAGAATTGAACACATCTTGAACACATCTAAGTAGCATATATTTTTAGATCTATAGCAGGAGCATGAGACCAGATATAGCAACAATAGTCAATGCATGGACATATAGTAAACTTAGTACAAGACAAGTTTGAATGAGAAAAATTGTCTTGCACGACACTGTGAACCAACTTTCTTAGCAGAAGATTTAGCAATTGAATCGATATATTCAAAACAACGCTCAAGAGCCATTCAAGGTAAACAGTTACTGAATGAGCCATGTAATATAATTGCAAGAAGAGTTTGTTCTACAAAGTAAATGTTCTTAGGAAAAGGTTACCTGAGTGAAACTTTTTCTTTACAAATGGAATGCACACTAAAAATTAGGGCAGAGTTTATTCAAATATAATGAACAAATAACAGAAAAAAAAACAATCTTTTAAATTTGCTTGATTGCAAAGTTAGAACTTACATGTTGAAAAAAAGCATCAGACAAATTTGTCGTTTTAAAGTTAACTAATATTTTATTCTTTCTTAAGTTAGGAAGTGCTTTAACAGAGGATGATACCAAAATCTGAAGGTAAATTGGAACTGAAAAAAGATGCATTCCAAAAGCTTAGAAAAATATTAAGAAACAAGAAAATTTCATTGGAAACAAAGAAAAGACTCCTACAGTGTTATGTAGTGTCAGTTATGTTGGGCGATATTCTCACAGATGAAGAGACTTGAGGCAACAGAAATGAAATGTGGTTCTACACAAGGATGCTGAGAATATCATGGACTGTAAAAAAGAATGTTTTAAGGAAAATGGAAACAAAACAGACACTTAGAATCAGAAAGAAACAATTGAAATTTCTCAGGCTTATAATGAGTGCTTAGAGAATTTGACATTCACAAGATACATTGAAGGCAAAAGAGGAAAGAGGAAAAACAGTGCATAACTAACCTAACAAGTATGTGTAAATACTTGGCAGAACAGGGATTAGGAGAGATAGCAAAATTACAAACCTTTCCAAGAGCTACAAAGTACAGGAAGCTGTGGAGAGTCAATATCTCATATCCTTAAGAAACATGCTACATAAAAGAATATACAGCTTTAAGACATAAATAATCCAATCAGACTGAATCAGATCTCCATCACTTAGCAAAATTTGTTACAAACTTTGAAATAATAAAAAAAGCTAGTAAAAATTTTAGCTAATAAGTTTGCAAACAAAAAGAGACAAGAAACGATATCATTTTCATTTCTTTTGTCATAAAATCTGAACACCATCTATAGAAAATAAAAGACCTCATCATAAAATAACTATATATTGCCAAGTCTTTCATAAAGATGAAGCAACAAGAACAGCCAGGAGAAGAGAAGGAAAACCATATTATCCTAAACACAGTTCTTTCTCTGTGAAGGAAAAAAAAATAAAATAAAGTGAGTGAAGGAGAGAATAGCAATACCAGGTCTGGAACCCGAGAAACTGCTGGCATGGAAGACAAAATTAACTGTCAAAAGGTCGCCACAAAACCAAACACGAGACACTTGTCCTGAATTCCTCTCAACACAGCTAAACCAAAAGACAAGCCAACGAAGAATAAAATAATTAACACTAGAATGAGGGAAAAGTTATTCATAAAGACAAAGTGACACAAAAATAAAAAGAGAAGAGAAGAAAAAAATAAGTATGCAAAAGAGCGAAAAATGAAGTCAAAGATAAAGACCAAATTTAATAAAAAAAATATTAAAGAAAAAAAAAAAAGAGTAAAAATCTATTATGTATCAATATAACCATGAGAGAGAGAGAGAGAGAGAGATAATGCCAGTTCCATATCAAAAGTGTTAACTTTCACAGCAATCAGACACCCACTAATATTTTGAATTTTTAACAGGACAAGGCAGTATTCATAACAGGATAAAACATTAAATAAAAAATTTACAAATGAACAAAAGTTTGGTTGAACATTTGTTGCTTATTTAACAGAAAATTTACGGGGGGGGGGGGGGTAGATATTATGACAAACTCATCTGATAAATATATAAATGGAGGAATTCCATATAAGTATAATAGTAAGATTTTAAAAAAATTAAAAAACAAAACAAATTACTAGGTGACAAGTCAAAGTGGAATAGGATTTGAGTAAAATAACTTTGGGCTTTGAGAACTACTGTTATGGGGAAAAGTCAGTTCTGAAGAAAACTATTTTTATCAGTAAATTCAAATATCAATCAGTTTCTATTCATATTTTCACATATTCAGCACCAAAGAACACAAAGGTTATCCTTACTTTACCTGTTAAGCACCAAATGGCATTAACATCTCTTGTGTTTATCCATCATTTTCATTTTACCCTTTGCCCACTGTTGTGACTAGACGCTATTTAAATTTGTGGGAAATGCATAAGTTCTATCCTTGACCTACACATGTCAGTGCAAAAAAAAATAAATAAATAAATAAAAGTAATTCTGCTTTAATTTTTTATATAGACCATATCACTGCTATAAATCTTTCTCTCTCTCACTATATATATATATATATATATATATATATATATGTCAGTTTCATTGAATATGACAGATAAGCAAAATTTAATTCATTTTTAATCTAATTTTTCCAGCATTCTTATAATTTTTCTATTTGGTGGAAATAAAGGAGTGCAACAACTGTCTGTTATTGACCATTGTCCCAAGCACTTTCGGTCACTTTTTTAGCCATTTTCAAGGGAGTTTGTTTTAGGTATTGTTAATTTCTTTTGACTGTTTAAGATGTATTATTTTTGTGTTGCGTTGAATTCTAGTAGGAGTGTTTATTCCATGCTTTGAATGTTGAACATGGCTGGAATTCAAGTGAGCATTTTTTTTGTTATTTAAAAAATATTCAACACACCATTCCCACCAATGAGAGTGGGACCAAAAAAAATGTAAGAATGCTGGAAAACTAATTCAATTTTCCTTGTCTGTGATATTCAATTAAACATGATTAAAAGAAAGACTGCTGAATAAATATGTATATATGAATGGGCCCATGCTGTCAAAAATGATGCCAATATATTTATATCAATAGGCTTTTGAACTGATGACAACATACATATTGATGAACCCACTATTAAGTATCTTACATTAAGACGTAAGAAAAAAAAAATTCAAACCTCTGATCATGAGAGTAGGGAAATATATATATATATATATATATACACACACATGCTTTTATTATAATAGAGACAATATATATTCATTCTTCACTTCTTGATGACATAATTATTACAAAAGAAAAAATGTATAAAATAAAGCACTGTTAAATAGCAAACATGCAGCAAGAGGTTTCATAACTGGTAGTAAAGAGAATGAACTGAGCTGACGCTGCCTCACTATTGTCTCTCTCTCACTCTCTCTCTCTCTCCTTGAATATGACAGCAGGAAAAATATATATAGTCTAGTCACAACAGTGGGCAAAGGGTAAAATGAAAATGATGGATAAACACTATATATATATATATATATATATATATGCACACATACACACACTGTGAGAGATAAATTGTAGTCTAAATTAAACAAAAATTAAAACACTGACATCTCATTTTAATTCAATTTACACAAAAATATCTGGAAATACTAAGAGTAAATTTATTCAATCTCTCCTGGACTGTTTTTTTACTTAGTGAATGCTGCCATAATCCATACATTCAGTTCATCTTTGGTATTACAAGGAGTTTTGTTGATCTCTCACTCAACTGTGTCCCACACAATAAGCAAGGAGGTTACAGTCTGAGGAGTTAGGTGGCCAGATATAAGGGGTGATGGGGTTGCGGAAATTGTCTGACAGCCTGACCTCCTGCTTGTATGGCATGGTGCAGAGTCCTGTTGGCAGATATAGGGTCTTCCAGCAGTTACTCTCTTGACCCAGACCAGCACTAGCTTCTCAAGGCACTTGATGTAGACCTCTGTGTTGAGTCTAAGGACCTGTGGGAAGATGAATGGAGGTATAATGTCGCCATCACTACTGATCATTCCAAACACCTTTGTAATTATCATTAGACTCATCTCTTTCCGAATCATCTGCACTATCCCCAAATTGACACCCAAACACTCTGAAACATTCATATTGGAGCTTCTGGTGTGAATGCCAAGTAGTGCAGCATGTTTTTTTCCAAAATTTCTGGCAGAGTAAATTGCGTCATGGTGCTCTTTTTCTCACAGACGGTGCCTAACTAACCCTACTATACTGCAATTGACAAAATAAAAAATAAACAACATGTATGAGCAAAATTAAAAATATAAAATGGTGACAATTTATCCATCCCATCATTATTATAGATAGATAGATAGATATGCAAAACTGGGGAAGATGTTTCTCTATTTCTTATTATAGTGCTCTTTTCTTATAAAGACTGCTTGACTTAAAAATCTTTCAATACACTAGTTAACTGTTGTTTTTCTATAAACAAAATACGATATTCATTTATTATATAGTTTTATTTATTTATAATGATTGTAATAATAATAATAATTATATCATCATCATTTTAAAAGCTGCTTTATGGATAATAAAAATGAATTTTCTCTCATCAATACCAGCAAAAACCAAAATTGTAAATACCAGTTGTTAATGTATCTACTTCAGTGAGAAGATAGAAACACAATATTCAAACTGTTTTTTCTTATATTTAACTTTGTTCTATGCTAAGATAAAGATTGGATTGTAAGTGTAAATCAGTTTCAAAAGCACTGCTCTTTAGAAATATTAAAACATTCGGTGTAAATATAAATATAGGATTATTATTTGAAAGAGTATAAGGATTGAAATCATTATCAATGGCTTGTCAAATTAATGGGAATTCCCTAGTTTTCCAAAGAGAGGTCAATAGAAACAGCACATAGGTGATTTCATGCTTGCTTTTCTTCAAGTCTAGCAGATTTCATTATATATATATATATATATATATATATAGCCTACAAAAGAGAAGAAAAAAGAGAAAAGTGAAAGAGACAAAAAAAAGGAAAAATATTTAATATTTTTAACTTAATTTTTTTATTTTTAACAATAAGGTTCACCCTCTACAAGGCAAGGGGGCCACTCAAGGTAGAGGGTTACACTAAGAGGTAGTTTATATGGATAGGAGGTAAGATAATAGTTAATACTAGACTTGAACAGGTTAAGATTGTAGTGATCAAAGGAAACATCCTCTTGGGAATCTTTTCCACAGAGCAGTGGTTCGCAGAAAGCTGTTTGAGTGGAACTTACCTTTTACCAATCAAATGTGAGTGGTTTGTTACTATGTAAGTGACATGGCATGTCTTAGCCATAAAAATTAGACCTGGTAGAACCAAGTGATCTAAAAAAAAAAAAACAAAAGACATGCTCATCAACATGATGCATAAAATCCAAGGACAGGATAATGACTTTAGTGAAAGAAAAGAAAATACTCTACAGATGGAATGAATACATCAGATAACTATTCTACAAAAAAAAAGGACAACCCACAGAAATATTGAAGGACTAGAAACCAAATATTAAAATCTGAATTGAAATCAGCAATGGCCAAATTGAACAGAAACAAAGCAACAAGACCAGATGGAACTGTAAATGCTGGCAGCTTAAGAGGATTTCAACATTGGAAAGAGCTTAGAGCCATTTTCAAAGCATTGCCTACGAAACCAGATGCAAACGAAGGCAAACTCCATCAATCACCAGTTGAATGAGCCATATAACAAAACTTATGTGAATTCTGATGAGTAGAGTGTGCAACAGAATTCAAGTTAAAGACACCAGAAGTAAGAATGTAGTATTTAAGCTCAGAATGATTTCAGAAAAAGCAATACAAATACAAATGCCAAAGTATGTATTATGGATTATATAAAAGAGTTTGCTATAGTATAACACAAAGAACTGTTAGAACTGCTATGTAACCTTTACATATTTGGGAAGGACATTAGAATAATCCAGAAATTGTGCTGGCAACAAACCACCTGTACACAGATAGAAAATTAATTCAATAAATAGAAAAGGATATAAAATAAGTATTAGTTTTCTTTCTGGACATATTCAACTTATACAACACGGTGACTGAGAAGATTAGGAGTCTCTTCTGTCATATTCATGAGTGCTAGAGAAAATCATTAGCTTCAAGATTGCAATATGAGCTCTGATAAAAAAATAGTTACTGAGACATTAGGTTTAAAAGTGTCAAAAATTCATACACTGATGTCCTCAAGGATACATGGCCCAGTGGAAAAAAGTGTTAGTTCCAGTGACTAGACCCAAAGAGTTGTGAGTTCAACACCTGGCTAGAAATAACTTAGAGAGTTAAAAGGAGATAACTAAGACATCTGGAATTGGCATGGCTCATGGAACAAGAACAATATATCTGAAATAACGGTTCAGTTTGAAATTCCAATCCACAAAATAAAGAAGGCCAATGTAAGTGTAAAATATCTAACATTATGCAAAAGAAATAAAAAGTAATATATTAGCTAACTAATGAAATATTGTTATGACGCATATTTATGTGGAGTAATAACTCTTGTTACCATAAAAGAATATCTTAGTAAGTAAGGAAACAGATCAACAAATATAAATATATTTAAAATAGAGAAGTAACTTTTTTCTGTTTCCTGATTTTTGTACTATACAATTTCTACAGTAGTATAAATTAAGCAATTATTTATTTTTACTTAAGAGGGTATATTTATGATAAAAAGGCTTTAGTAAAAGGTGAGGCTTAGTTTTTTAACTCTGGAGTATGTTTG
This sequence comes from Ascarosepion bandense, assembly GCA_037127315.1. Taxonomy (NCBI): domain Eukaryota; kingdom Metazoa; phylum Mollusca; class Cephalopoda; order Sepiida; family Sepiidae; genus Ascarosepion; species Ascarosepion bandense. The sequence continues at coordinate 1,412,514 of JBBBDQ010000195.1, read as the reverse complement.
CATGTCTGGTATTCTCTTCAGTTATTCCATAAACGTCAAAAATTTCCTTCAGTTAACGGGTTAATATTATTAGACATGTCCGAAATATGTTACATTAGTAGAACAATGGGTACTAGAAGGTGTATGAAGGTGAATATAAAGTAACTATTTTTTTATTTGCTTATTCCTTGATAAGCAAATAAATTTCATGTTCTTTGTAGCTCTTAGTAAATGTTTTTGCTATCACTCCTAAACACTGTTCTGCCATCCATTTCCACAAGATTGTTAGGTTACCCACTGTTTTACTGTTCATCTTGCCTTCCCTGTTATGTGAGTGTCAAATGTTTTAAGCTCTCTTCCCTCATTATGTACCCTAGAAGTTTTCACTCTCTATTCCTAATGTAACAAATGCAATTAAAAATTTACTTAAATACTGCCATCATTTTTTCAGATTACGGAACAATAGTATTTTATTAAAAAAGGAAGAAAATATTATTTACAATTTTAACTAGTATCCTCTCAAGCAGCTTTTTCCCCACAAAATACTGCTTCCCCAATCATTACAATCTGTCCAACTTTAGGGTCAACTGTTATATTCCCCATATATCCTTATAAACTGTTCCTCTCACTCTGTAACTCTCTATCTCAAGTGACTCTTGGGCCTTTTACATTGTGAACATCACTGTAAAAAAATTTGTTTATTGGATGGGCAGTTGGTGTAATGGTTAGTGACTCAGAACAAGAAATTAGCAAACAGTGTTCAAGTTCTGGTAAAGTTAATTATACTGACTTTTTCAGAAATACCCAAGGATAGGTATGAATCCATCTCTTCTTCCCACTTCCTGCTATGAGTTAAATAGCAGAACAGACTGGGCTATTTAGACAAAGTTAGTCACTTGTCTAGGAAAAAGACAACTTTAAATTAAAAATCCATCCACCTGAATATGTACAAAGATGGCTAAACAAGATGTCTGTAAAACAAAAAGATGATAGATTTAAACAATTATGGATAATTTTAGTGGAGAGAGTGATTATCCAAAGGAGGATGGATGCATATCCTTTTGTGAAGTTATTCTAATAGAAATATACTCTTATTCTAACTTTTCAATATTTTCATTGACAATAAGAAGTAACCATTTTCTTTCTTGCTGTTCCTTCCATTCAACAATTGTTTTAAAAATCATCATACTGCAGTGTTCTGAACAACAATTTTTTGTGACAAAAAACTAATTGTGATAAGTACAATTCAAAATTGGTGTTGGGTCTCATTAGTTGTCATTTAATGGTACAGAACATTTTCTCATACCATCACCCTAACAACTTATTTAAGGATTTATGTAAAACAACAATGAAATTCTAACCGGAAAATAAATGCATTCAGAGTAGGTAGAGAATACTTTTAATAGTCATAAAGATTGTTTTTTAATTATTTAAAAAAAGAAAAAAATACACACACTAAAAAGAAAATTTAAACATTTATTTTATTTCTGCACAAAAAAAATTACAGATCAACTAGTAATTGCAATTTTTGTTCTTAAGTTCCATAAAATTAATTGGTGGAATATTATTTTCAATAAAAAGTTGGAATTTTTATTTTATATTTTCAAATTCATTAGAAATATCATAAACTAAGCTAGGGTATATGAGAATCCTCGCAGACACCTAGAATGCATCTACAATAAGGATATTATCTGTAAGAGTTGAACAAATCTAAATATTGTGGATATTACATTATAGGCTTTCCAATAGCATAACTCTTTATAACATCCCGACTGGAGTGAATGCCTCACAAGAGGAGCCAAAGGATAAAAGATTCTATTTATAAATTTTCCATACAAATGCAGAAAAGAATAAAAGGAATAAACCAGTCAATCCTTAAAAGTCAGACTAGAGAATATAAATCATATATATATAAAAAAAAAAACATAAAATAGAAACATCATATAGCAGAACATATCAGGAAACCATTCTCTCTTGGATGTGTGAGAGAGAAAAATTGAAAGGGACACACATTGGCTCAAGGAATAAATGTAATAAGCCAGGCTAGTGCGGATTTATTTGCTTAGCAGAGAAAGACTTCACGAACATTCCTATCTATTAAAATATGAAATCACCTGTGCTACATAAGGTGCTGAGAATGGAATTGCCTATATTGCAGAAATGAGTATGATCCAGTTGGTATATTTCTGGAAACTGTGATTCCCTCTACCAATTTTCTTTACAGATGGAACTACAGAATAAAGAAAAGTGTGCTAAACTGCAATGTAATAACAAATCCTCGCTATGCCAGTGAGTGCTGGACAATTTCCACATACATGAAGAGGAAACTTGGTTGCCAAGAACACCAGGAATGAAACATGTGAGGAATGAGGAAGTTTTAAACAAGTTTGAAACAAAAAGGATATTGGACATAGAATAAAAAAAAAGAGCTTGGAGAATTTAATATTCACAGGATATACTTAAGGTAAGAGGGACAAGAAAACGTTGAAATACTCGTGGGGAGGAGGGGGGCAACTATTGCTTAGAGATACAAAGTATATAAACTTTAAAATGACATGATCACCAAAATTCTGAAAGTACATAAAAAAGAAGACAACTACTGAATACCGTTGCATTGAATTAAATGTTATAGTAACAATACACAGATCCATAAGTTTGATATGTAGAAAGAAGTGTCAATGCTGATATGTGGTTGAACACTGATCACCAGATAACAAAACTATCTGGACTATTCCACTGGGGATCACATGACCGTGATAATGACCTATATTAAGCACTAGATAGAAGTCTATGTGGATCAACTGAGTAGATTGACCGAATAACAAATAGCAGCAGCAGTCATGCTAGTTACAGCCGAGTAGCAGAGTTCAGTGTTCACAATCTGATATTGCTATTTAGTCCTGGAGTAGATTACTCAGGAGGAATCCCTAGAGAGGATACAATGTATTATCAGGAGGAACCTCTTAATACAGTACTATTCATGAAATGCATGCAAATAGCAAGATACTGGAGTATGACCTCATAGTAATAACTATTACTACAAATCCACAAGTAACTGAGGTAATATACCAAGACAATACAACTATAATACCACAGCACATCAGTATCCTTTCAGGATGTAATGAGGTTACAACAAAGTTAAACACCTCTTGGAATTATATTGTTCAGTTCGAATGATTTGCAGTGATCAACAGTAAATTTGAAATAGGAAGAAAAAACATCTTTGTAAAGTATTGACTGCAAGTATATTATCAATTAGAAAAATATTACTTTGTTTATTTTGGTATATTATTCAAAAATACATTATCAAAAGTTAAACTAGAGTTTGTTTTATACTTAAAGGACCATAAATAATTGCCTTGTTTACTGTAGTATTTACCAGGAAATAAAAATGTTCAAGTGACTGATAAAAAGCAATAATGCATTGTACTCTAACAATCTATACATACAAAGTTTCTTATCAAAGGTTTTTGAGCTTTTTTTTTTTACAAGAATATACAGACAAGAAGTTCTAATTCCTGCAATATATTAGATATTTTAAAAACATGTTTACAAATATTTGGGATAAACAAAAAAAAACAAAAAAAAAATTTAAAAAATCTTTTAAGATTTTTATTATAGGACTTTATGTTTAATGGAAAATAAAAATGGGCCACATTATATCTGATTTACTCAACATTTGCTTTAAAATTACAAATTTTTGTTACATTACAAAAATTATTAGTAATACTATTCAACCAATATTTTCTTCTGAAATAGTCAAAGTTTTCATTTCTTCCAGCAGACTCCTTGTAGCACATGCTGTTGCAGTTTCAGTAACAAGTGAATATTTATGGAGGCAAGGTTGCTAGCCTGACCCCTAAAATTAATCACTTTAGAGGGCAAAACGTCACCAACTGCCTTAATATTTATCCATTGCAGAAGAGAAGAGTAGATTCATACTTTTCCCCATAGACATTAGTACAAACTGAATACAAAGTGTCTTAGCCAGAACTTGAACTTTGTTTACTGATTCCATTTCTAAGGAACATTAGCCATGAGGCTACACTAACCTCAAAATTAGTATTTTAATACACTTTTCAATTCATGATGGATGTAAGTAGATCATCAAACATGATTAAAAAAAAAAGTTTCTAGTCTTAAGGTATTTGTTTTTATTATAAATGCATTTTTGTATAATTACATAAAATTATGTTATTTAGAGATGAAATAGTGACAAAAAAATTTTGTTTTTTCAAAAATATACATCTCAAATGAATTTTATATAAATTGGGATCAAATATAGATTAGAATATGACAATAATATAGAGAACAAATAGGAAAGATTGATAAATTTAACATATTTCATTTTTATTAAAGCATCTAAAAATTATACAATTCTTCTAATCATTTCACCCCAAACAAAGTGAGATTGCTACTAGTGTGCAGGGGGTTATAGGTTATAGTCAGAGAAAAGACTGAGTACAGAGGTATTGAGGAAAAGATAAAAGATGAATAGGATTCAAGAAGATAGAAAATGGCAATTGATATGGCATTTAAATTTTGGGAGATTTTAGATTTTAGGGAAACAAGTGAATGGAAAAAGCATGAATTCATCTTGTATCCTGCCAGCTATGGGTTAAATAGCAGGACAGACTAGGTTCTATGGCCTTGAATGGCAAACAGTCTATCATGGAAAGAAACAATAGTTTACCATGAGGAAAAACTTCTGTCTAGTCAATTATGAATCAAAAGAGACATGATCACCAAAGCATTTATTACATATGGTAATTAACTGAACAAACACTTTAACACATCACAAAATGTCATCATTATTCTTCTAATAATGTACAAATCATAATTAATCAATGGTTAAATGTTATTCATTAAGTTGATTATTCACTATTGGACATGAACAGGAAAATGAAAGAAAACTTTTTGATATTTATACAAGTGCAATGCAATTGCAAAATTATTTAAGTATCACTAATCACCATCATGGATAAACTAGTAGAAATATTTAAAAGCACTGTTTATCTTTAAAAAAAAATAAATTTTACAGGATTTAATGCCAAAACTAAGTCCTGCAAAATTTATTTTTTTAATAAAAACTTATTTCATAAAAATAGAAGCAAAATTTGTCAAATTTAATGACAGTTTTATTTTCTGACCATATAAAAATATTGCATGTACACTTAAAAAAAATTACACACACACTTCTCTCTCTCTCTCTTTTTATAAAAGAAAATTCAGGCACATACTAAAGAATTAAATAAAATTCCTGTGAAGAATAAAAAAAAAAAAAAAAGAAGAGAAAAAGTCATTTCAAATAACCAAAGCTGCAAAATTGGCACAAAGACAATTGGAACCCTGTTTGCTTTCAAGTTGATGTATTGGGAAATATATTCTTGGCACCAACCTCGAAGTTTAGTGAATTCCAAATCAACCGAATGTCTTTGGAAATATTGTGCTTAATGATTGGCCAAATGTTTTCCTACAGTCTACAGGGTTGCTTTGCTACTGCTGCTAGCACTAACTTCCTGGAACAGGGCAACAAGGGTGGGGACATGCATGCCTGCTTGCTCCTCCCAGAGGTCAATTCTAGCTAGCCCACCAATGGTTAGAACAGAAATCAAATAGTGAAGAAAAAAAAAAAAAAAAAATCAAGGATGGCTGAATGAAGCATTGAAGAAACCTAGGGAAAAAAAAAAAAAAAAGGAAAAGAATGATGTTCAATCCATAAGGAAGAGGGGAAGGAGGGAGAGAATAGAAATCTCTGGGTGGTATTTACAACAGTGCCTTCCTTGAATCTATAATTACTAAAAGCCTGGCTTTGCAAAAAGGCTACAGAAAAGCTTTAGAACAGCCAAAATTAAGACCCTCTCCTCCCCATTCCCCAAAATGGAGAAAATACAGATGTTGCTACTGCTGTATACAAAAAAATCTTAAAATGACAACTTTATCAAGACATGAAAAACTGATAATATTTTTTTTATTAACATGGTTTTAAAGTTCTATAAGAAATAAGTTTGTTATTAATATCTACCTACATAGTGCATGAAAAGCTGTGAACAACTTTTAGTGCCAAAGTTTTCCCAAAATCTTAGATAAAAAATAGCTAATGTTTTGTTTGTTACTTAACAGCTGATATACGTTGGGTAACAAAAGTATTTAACACATCAGCTTTTTTATTAATTTTACAAAAATCATTCAGTTTGAATGATACTTTAAATATTTTAATGAACATTATCTAACAGTAAAATTGAGAAAGGTTTTTTGTGTACTTTGACTGTTAATTTTCAAGTTTGAAAGCGTGCAAAAGTATTTAACACCCATACAAATAATACAGTAAAAAGGGTATTTTAAAACTATTTTCAGCTATTTTGATATGGTTTGTACTTCAACCAATCACAGGTTGTCATCAACATATATATTAACCAATCGCATCACTCAATCAGCAAATTGTGATAACAGGCCTGATACACTACAGACTGTCCCACTATCTGAACTTACTAAAATGGCTAAAACAAAAGAATTGTCAAATAATATGTGACAGAAGATTATAAAGCTGCACAAAAATGATAAGGAGTATCGGAAAATTGCTCAAGATTTAAATTTGCTTGTGTATACAGTGGGTGCTGTTGTTCAAAAGTGGAAAAAAATATACTACTGAAAATATTCAAAGGAGTGGTCATCTGTGTAAATTAAACAAGGCTACCGAATGATATATAGCCAGGAATTTGAAGAAACAACCATTTTTGACTCATAGCATTCTGAAAAGTGCCAGAATTGAAAGAAGTAAAAATACGATTGCGAGATCACTGAATCACACACGCCTGTATTCTAGGCCACCAAGAAAAGCTTCACTATTAAAACGTAAAAATGCACAAGATTGTTTGAAATTTGTTAAAAAGTATGAACATGAATCAGATGAATTCTGAAAGAAATCTATTTGATTAGATGAAAAAAAATGAGCTTTTCAGGAGAAACATGCACCCAAGTATGGAGAAAAAAAGGAACTCAATACAACCCAGTAACCATCATCATAACATAATGGGAGTGAAAGTGTAATGTTTTGGCATTGTTTTTTGTATAACAGAGTGGGAGAAATGGAGGTCATTGAAGGAAGAATGAATGCAGCAAAATACAAGCAAATTTTATCAACCAATCTGTTAAAAAGTTCAACAGCTTTAGGGCTTGACCAAGATTTTTTATTCCAACAGGACAATGATCCAAAGCACAGGGCTAAAACAACTCAACACTAGTTCAATGAAAATGAAACTGATGTACATTCTGGAATGCCTTTATCAATTGCTGTATAAAAAATTTATGGAAAACTAAGTTGAGAGTACATGCAAGAGATAAAAAAAATATCAAGGAACTGAAGAAAGTCTGTGAAGAAGAATGGGTGAAACTACCAAAATCTTCATGCAAGAAGATCGTTGAAAAGTACAGAAAAATGACTAGAGGCTGTAAGGCAGAACAGATGATGTGCTACTAAATATTAACAAATCCTGTTAAAGACTTTTGTACAGTCAAATTCAAATTAAAAAATTAGCAATAAAAGTACATAAAAACAATGTTTCTCAATTTTACTCAGACAATGTTCATTAAAATATTTGAAGTAAGTATCATTCAAATTGAACAATATTTTTGTGAAATTAAAAAAAAAAAAAAAATGATGTATTAAATACTTATGCTACCCACACGATGTTTAAACTATGTTTTATTTATTATGGAAAAGTGCTCAATATCAGAGAAAGAGCATTTATAGTTATAGACAGTGTACACAGAGGAATCATCACTGCATGGTGGCCATCATATTCATACATTAATGTGATCTTCAGACCAAGTGCCACAAGTCATTTAGCAGGATCAGTGTTGATGCCAATGTTCATAAATCATGTTTAATTCATGTGTTTAGGCTTTATTACATATTCTAATGATCACTTGTTAAAAACAAATTTCAAGGTATGAAGGTAGTTAAAATAATATCAGACACTACTTTTTTTTCAGGCATGAAGGTCTAAGGTTTCCAGTTGTTTTTTTAGGTTTTGTTTATTATTCATGATTGTATACGTTATGATTTATACAGATATCATCACACTGCCTCAGAAAATATTGAATGTACATTTACAATCCCTTGTCATAAACAGATCTAATAAGAATTATAGAAGTAATAGAAAATTTATTCTATTCAGTGACAACATACAAACTTACAACATTGAAATAATTCCCACAACTATTAGTTTTCATCACCATAATAATGCAAAGTCTAACAGTTTTTTAATAGTTTTAGAAACTATACAGATGACATTTTTATAAATCTGCCAAAGCCAACAAAGTAAGCCCCACTGCGGCTCTTGGAAAGGACCTCCAATCTGTGATGGATTAGAGTAATAAGTGGTTAATAACTTTTAATGGTTCCAAAATGAAGCTGCTTATTCCTTAACCTCTATAGGGAAACTTTCTAATCTTCCATGAAACAACACACTGGACCTCCTTGGCCTCACTCTCTCAAACAACCTCAAATGGAACGACTATATTGAGTCAATAGCTACATCTACTGATAAGAAGGTTGGGTCACTCTGTTGAGCCAGGAGGGTTGGTTGCTTGCTTTTTGTTTTGTTTTTTGTTTTTTTGCCAGAATCCATATTGTACATTTATAAATCTACCATTCATCTGTACATTGAATAATGTTGCCATATCTGGTCTGATGCTCCTGCAATTCATCTCTGTGTTCTTGACAAAATCCAAAGGAGGATCTGCAATCCAGATATGGCAGCCAGACTTCAGTCACTTTCTCACCAACAGGATGGGGTTTCCCTCTGTCTTTTCTATAAATATCATCATAGCTTCTGCTCTAACAAGCTTCTTAAGAATTTACTCATACTACTAGATTGACAACTACGTCCCACCCTTTTACCATCAATATAGTCAAATGTAACTGTCACTTCTACTCCCTCGGTTTCTTCTCTCACACTTCCTGCTTGTGGAACTTCTTTTCACATACTTGCTTCCCTGATAGCTACAATCTCCAAAAGTTTAAGTGCAATGTCAATTGCCATCTTCTATCTTCTTGATTCCCAACTTTCCCTTATTCTTTCTTCTACAACTCCAGTACAATATTTCCTTTCTTTTACTTTCCTTTTCTCTGACTGTAACCCATTGAACACCAGTGGCAGTATTCTCTTGCTTGGGGTGAAACGATCATGGGGAAAAAAAAAGAATCCTCAGTCTCCCAAAAATGACTGAAAATTAGCAATAACATCATAGAATGGAATAGATGTTTGTTTTGTCAAAATCAATCATAAAAATTTGCAAATAAAATGCAATTTAAAAATGGAAATATCTTTAATGTCTTAGAAATGAGGAATGATTTCTGTAAAAAGTGATGTTTACCTTAAAGACAAAAAGAAAAAATTGTGACATTTAAAAAGGATAAAATATAGTAAAAAAATAATTATAGACTATTTCCTAAATAGCAGCTATATTCTTTGCTTTGGAGAGGAATTTGGTATTTTGATTTGATGCCAGATATCTTTGGCAGAGGAAAAAATGTCAGCTTTTGTCAAAAATGAAAAAAGAAGCCTTAGGTATCAATTTAAACAGAACTGCTAACAAACACTGGAAAGTAAAACTAATTGCTGAGTATTGGGTTCATTTACAGTAAATTCAAAAGCAATTGCTCTTATTACACTAGAGTTTTATATTAGCTTCAGTTTTGTTTGCCTGATTTTTTCTTTCAATTAATTCATGCAACCCGATTATAAAACCTAAAATTTTCATCATCTTCCCTCGATTTGATAATAATATTTAAAGAAATATTTTATTAGAATATTTTACCAAGCATTATTTCATTTGGAATTAACCAATATTAAATCTCAAGAATTCATCTTTGCAATTTTTAAAGCAGGAATGACAAAGACAAAATAATTAAGCAAACTTGAGTTGCCTAACCTTGTTTTATTATTTCTAACCAACAAATGGATTGTTCAAGTTTAAATAAGTGTTTACTTTCTTTTTGATTTTTTAAAGTTTTTTAGTAAAATTTTCTTATTGGAAATTTTGTAAAAATAAATATATAATGTATTGATGAAGTGTCTGTTGATAATGCTGGAAAAAGAGGTATGTGAACATGAAGAATGAGATTAAAGACCATGAATATGTAGAACTTATCATGGACCTTCATAATATGTCATGAGCCATATTCAGCCTTGCCTTTCTATGAAAAACAAAACTTAAAAAAAAAAAAAATCACATGAAATTCCTACTTCTCACAACAATTCTTATTTTATTACTTGAATAACAAATGGATAGTTTGTCAATTATTTTAAAAAACAAAAATAGCAACTTTTATAATTGTTGCTTTCTAAGCATTTACAAACTTAGAGAAAATCTTGAAAAACAAATGTTAATATTGTTTCAGATAAGTTTCTGATAGAGATTGTAACCAAGAAAATATATAAAAGATTTAGTTCTAAAAGAAAGACTATAGGTCAATATTTTAATCTAGACTAACCATTGTTCAAAACTGCCTGCTTACCAAACTTAAAATAAAAAAAATTTATTAAAAAAATAAAAATGAAGAATAGGTATAATATATATCAATGTTATATTAGTCTCAAAAGCCATTCATAATTACCACTATACTCTTCCAGTGTTCAAAAATGGAGGTATAATCCAAATTTAAATAAAATTAAAAGTTCAAGGGTTTTAATGTAAACAAGACTGCTTTTGTGATGACCTTTATAAACTTACAAGTTTAATGGTGATAGTCTTTCTTGCATTGAAGGCAAAAATATGAATGCTATTTCAACAGGCAAACTAGACTGGGCCAAGTACATTTGGGATAATTCTATTCTTGAATTATCAATATTGATAAATTTGAGGTCCTCACATCTTTAGCAGACAAGGCTGAGTGTTTTGCTCACAGATTCTCTACCAACTCAACCTTTGATTTGTCTGGGGTATCTGCACCCAACTTCACACCTAAAACTGAAACTCAATTGAGTGACATTCACATTACCGCCTCACTAGTTTCTAATATAATTTCAAAGCTTGACCCCATAAGGCAAGCAGAGATGATAGAATCCGAATCATTGTCCTGAAGAAATGTACCCCTGAACTCACCTCTGTTCTCTCCAAACTTGACAATTACTGTCACTCTACTTCTTGCTTTTCTGCCTGTTGGAAGTCTTTCTCTGGGGTTCCTGTATTTAAGAACTCTGAAGAACCCTCAGACTCCTCTAATTATCGCCCTATCAGCCTCCTACCAATTTTTGGCAAAGTGTTTGAGGCTATTATCATAGCTGAAGTGATTCAACATCTCACAGCCTCTTCTCCAATAAACATTATGGTTTCCACTTCACCGGGTCTACTGCTGATCTGCTAACAACCATCAGAGAGAATATATACACCAGGCTGTCGATAAGAATGGTGAAGCTCAAGCATGCTGGTCTTCTACACAAGCTACAGTGCTATGGTATAACTGGACGCTTGTTTGATCTACTCCAGTCATTCCTTTCAAATTGTGTAATGAAGGTAGAATTAAACAGGCATACTTCCAGATACTATCATATGAATGTGGGTGCCCCTCAAGGCTCTATTCTATGTCCTACGTTTTTTCTACTTTTTTTTCAATCTCCCTGATGTAATCAGATTACAAGTAGGCATCTATGCTGATAAAACCACCATTTACTCCTACCTCGATAAAAAAATCTGCCAAGGCTGACAAAGCAAACCTTGCTGCAAACCTTAAAACAGACCTTCAATCTGTAATGGTCTGGGGGTAAGAAATGGCTCGAAAACTTTAATGCTTCTAAAACGAAGCTGCTGTCCTTTAACCACCATAAACAATTGCTCCTACTTCTCCCCCATCAGCATAGATCAGGCTAGTATCCCTGATAGCAATAAACTGCGCCTCCTTGGCTTAACACTCAGCCGACCTCAAGTGGAATGACTACATTGAATCCATAGCTAAATCTGTTGCTATGAAGATTTGTTCACTGTGTAGGGCAAGGAAGTTTTTCTTGTCTGAATCCATCTTGCATATATATAAATCTACCATCTGCCCATGCATTGAATACTGCTGTTACATCTGGTCAGGTGCACCTGCTATTCATCTCAGGCTTCTTGACAAAATCCAACAAAGAACCTGTAATGTAACTGATCCCAACTTGGTAGCTCAACTAGTCACTTTTTCACGGGCATAATGTTGCTTCCCTCTGTCACTTCGATAAATACTTTCAAGACTTCTTCCCTGATGAGCTTAGCTCCCTGGTGCTCCTACTGTATGAATTTACTCAAGCTACTAAACTAGCAGCTAGGTCCCACTCTTTTACAGTGAAACCAATCAAATGTAACCACAACTTCCATTCTAGCAGCTTATTTGCTTGCAATTCTAACCTGTGAAATTCTCTTTTGTATACTTGCTTCCCTGACAGCTACAATTTCCAAGAATGTAAATTCTTTTACGTGTAAAATCCTTTGTACAATAAAGATAAAAGCTGATGATGGTTCACCTGAAATAGGCCTATACTTCCAATTTACCATGAAATAACATGTCTGCCTTAATTTTTCTTATATTTTCTTTATATGTATTTATATACATATATATTTAGAGCTCTCTTAGAGAGTTATCCTACCACTATGTACAGGATACTTCTTTGGATTCTTCTATATTTACATCACATGCTGATTATATATAGAGAGAGAGTGACAGAGTCAGAAGAGTATTTCTCTATGGAATACAAAATATTCCCACTTATGCACATGCACACACAATCGGTGTAAGTTTTCAAAATATAGCAAGGTGTGGAACATTATCTTACTGATAGGGCACAATTTAGTGGTTCAACAAACAGTAATAAAAAAAATAAAACATGCTAATGATGCTTCAAGGAATAAATCCTGATCAGACATGTCTATAAAAACTGGCTTTGAATTCAATTAAAAATGAATTATCAGTAGGCTTGAATTCTAAGATTGAAATGGGCCATAAAAAAAAGACATTATTAAAAAGAAGACATTTTTTTTAAAAATCAGGACATTAATTTTTTTAAAAGATGTTATTTAAAAAAAAAATTTTGAAAATCAACCATTAATTAAAAAGGAAAAAAAAGAAAAAAATTCTAAATAAACTATAAAATAATAGACCTCTATTGAAATTATATAGCCATACATTTCCAAAATTGAAATTAACTAAATTTGTTTTAAAAAATAAAATATAAACCATGGCAACCCAGTATCTACAGGAGTAAATCTCAACAAGTAAACCCTTTCTTGATATTGTGGAGAGATTGGGTTCACCAATAGTTGCAAGCTTGAAAACAAGTGGAATATATATATATATATATATATATATATATATCTCAGGGAGAAACTTCAAACTATATCAAGAGCGCATGATTCATGTTAAAACTGAGGGGGGATGATAATAAATTTTTACTTTTTTTTTTTTTTTTAATCATATGACCCCGAGCAAGGCGGTAATGCCACTGATGTGCAGGGGGCTACGTAAGAGTGATAAGATTGGAAAAGAGAAAGCCGGAAACCACATCCTAAACAGGGAACAAGGGATGAACCTCTTCACCTGTTGAACTGGGCGATAGTTTAGTCTATCTACTCCAATTGTAATAATAATAACAAAAAATAATGCTAGGCAAGCTCTAACAAAATGCCCAAAATTGAAATCCCCAGGAAATGACAAAGTAACCAATTTTTGGCTCTATCATCTGTCATCAATCCCTAAAACTCTTGCTTAAACTTTATCAATGCCAATTAATAATCTTAACGAAATTCCACAATACATCAGTGAAAATGTTATAGCGCCCTTCTACAAGGAATAGACTCTTCCTCTTGCTATATATAGTTACTTGTGTGACTTCTGGCAGGACAGTTAAGGATGCAGTTAAAGACAGCTACGATTTAGGCAATACACAGCGTAACTGTACCGTTCGGACTTACTTATTTTTATTTACTTATTAACACTTACTTTGTACATATATTCTTGTTATACTAATACACTGTTTTCAACCTACCTTCAGTGTGTTGTCTCTTACTTCCGGCCAAACCTGTCACCACAACAACTCCACAACAGAAAGTATTACATATCTCCTACCAAAAACGTGTAAAACATATGATCTAAAAAATCATAGGCCAATAACATATCTGTCCATTACATATAAATTGATCGCATATGTCTTGATGAACTGTACTTACTTTCTCAATGAAAACAACATTCTTTCCTGAGAACAGAAGAGATGTCAAAGAGGTTGATATGGTTGCAAAAATCAACTATTGTTAAATAAAATGATCCTGGAAAATTGCAAGAAAAAAATCGTAGAAATCTCAGCACAGCTTGGATAAATTATCATAAGGCTATGATAGTGTGCTACACTCTTGGATCCTTAAGGCTTTGAAAATGTACCAAGTCACCTTGGTGACAGTAAATTTTCTTAAATATAACATGGAACTGTAGAAAACCATAAAATATCTAAATCACACCAAAGACATTGCCACTTCCAATTGTTTGAATATCTGATGAGGAATCTTTCAACGAGACTCCCTGTCAACTCTTCTGTTCTGTCAAAGATGAAAATGAGTGGAAGGATATGCTCAATACTGTAAAATATTTTAGTGATAACATTGGTATGGATTTCAGATTAGATAAAGTTGCAAAAGTAATGTTCAAGAAAGAAAGAATTACAGAAACACACTCAAGAGATCTAGATTCTGTCACAAAAATTAGGAACAAAAAGCCTATAAATACTTAAGAATCAGCAAAGGAAATGGAATACAGCATACCCAAATAAAGGAGAAAGTAAGAAAAGAATGTTATGTTTGGCATTAAATTCACAAAAAAAAAAAAAAAAATATCAGCCATAAACACTTTGGCTGTTCCTGTGATGCAATACAGTTTCAACATCCTTAACTGGACCATAGCTGACATTAAGCAAATGAATGCCAAAATGAGAAAGCAACTAACTTGTTGCCACATGCATCATCCAAAGGCTGATGTTAATCATCTGTATGTGTCCAGATCTGAAGGAGACAGAGGATTAGTTCTACTAGAACTGTTTTACAAAACTACAAGTCTTCAAAGATACCTGAAAACTACAGAAGACTGCATGATGAACTATCAAAGAATAGGAAAGAAATAAAAAAATTTATTCAGCAATAAAGGAAGCCAACAAATTCAAAAGTGAATTTCAAGTGGGTGAAGAAGAGCAAATAAACTATAATATATCTACTGCAGCAGCAAAGAACCTAAAAAGAAAGCAAAAGCAAGTACCAAATGTATAAACAACTGCAAGATAAGCTTCTTCATGGTCAATACTCTGACCATACCAAACAAGCTGATGTAGACAAACCCGGCACACATCAGTGGTTATATAATGCTGGGTTAAAATCCAAAGTCAAAGGTTTTATTTTTGCTACACAGGACCAATGCTTACTAACTAGAAATTAACAAGCACATACTCAAAAACTGTGTTAAACCAAAATGCTGATTCTGTGTAAATATTCAGAAACAATTGGCCATCTTGTATCAAGTAGCATGGTGTTAGCACCCACTGAATATAAAACTGCATGACAGAGTCGGTCAATATCTGGACTGGAAAATATGCAACTTTTATAGGAAGGAAACTGCAAGAAAATGGTATGAACATCACCCAAACATGGTCACAATAATTTTATGGGATTTTACAATACACACAGACAGAACAATCAAAACTAATTGGCAGACATTGTGATCAAAGAACACAAAAACAGAATGTGCTTTCTTATTGATATTGCAGTTCCTGCAGATTTTAATATTTGAAAATTTCAAAAATGTGGCACATGAGGATATCAATAATTCCTGTTGTAGCTGGAGCCCTCGGATTGATTGGAAAAGATTCTGATAGACTCATTAAAAGGATCCTTAGTAGCCCATGCCTTAAAGAAATACAAAAAATTTTACTCACAAGTACCTCACACATTACAAAGAGTTTTACTTCTGTAAAATGATGTAATCTTTATTTGTTTTTATTCTTTACAAAAATGATCAGTGGAAAATGAAGCCATTTCTGACCTTAGGTCTCTGGGTGGGGACTCTGAAGGAAATGTGGATGATGATGAAAAAAAAACTTATGCCTGTCGAGAAATCATTCTATTACAAAGTTTGGATTACTGCTATACAGACACATCCTTCTATGTTTCATTTCCATTCAAGACATAGGTGATCATGGATCTCTACTATCTATTTACACAAGCTCACCACATATGTTATACACTGGTTTCCTGTCCCTCTTGCCTTCAATCTCACCTGTGAATATCAAATTTTCCAAGTCCTCTTTCCTTATTATGTGCCCTAAAAACCTTAACTGTCTCTTATGTTAACATTTTCTCTAAAATATTTTAATTGCTAACATGTTCAGTCCATGATACTCCCAACATCTTTCTGTAGAACCACATTTCTATTTCTTCAAGTCTATTCTTAAACTGTGAGTAAATTGCCCAGTATTAACTGCCATATAGAAAGACTAATTAAGTAGTAAGTAAAAATATTATTTTCTTTGTTTCTAATGAAGTTTTTTTAAAATTCAATCAAAACTTCATTTCCCTGCATCGAAATTACGTATGTAAATATTGATCATTAAAATGTAAATGCAAGAGACTAGAAAATGGTTTTGTACTTTCTGATATTTGCTGTTTTAAAACTGAAAGGTTTAGAACATTGAATAAACCCAAAAAACTGAAATAACTTTTAAACAAGATAGTTATCAAAAGCAAAAAGAAAGCACTAACCATTGTTTGTTTACACTTCTACGATGAGGTATTGTAATTATTTACATTGTTTAGACTGTAGTTCTCAACTTTATTGCCATATTCATGATATTTCAGCCATTGTATTCTCTGACCATCTTCAAGTGATTAGAATTTTGAACCAATCCCTTTATTTTAATCACTATGGCATATTGTTCTCATTTCATGAGACATGGCTCAGTGGATAAAAACATTGGGTAGATCCAGTGATTTAATCCAAAGAGTTGTGAATTCAATCCTTGGTTACAACAGTGGTGAACAAAAACTTAGAGTTGAGTTTAAAGGGAGATAACTAAGACATCCAAAGGTGGCATGACATGTAAACATTAATCATGACAAAATACATGGTTGTCAGCAAAAATGATTGATCAATTGATTCGCTTTCTATGGCTTATCAACCCTTTCAGGTTAATTAAAACCAGAAAATATTTTTAGATTGTAAAAGATTGAGGGGGAGATAATAATGCTTTAGTGAGACAAAGGTTACTAATTAACCAATAGTTAAGAGCATAAATAGATTCATACCTTTCTCATGGGTATTTCCATACAAGAAAATATAACAAACCCAACAGAAATTGAGACTCAGCTCTCTGATTAACAATTCCAAGCCATTAACTGCACATCCAAGCTTACAGCACCTGGTATTCCCAAGTGGTCACCCATCAAGGTACTGGGCAGGCTTCAAATTGCTTAACTTTAGTGACTGTACAGAAACCAGTGTTTCAATGTGATGTGGCAATAGGCCCACAACAAAAATTAATGCCCAAGGTGTGAGCAAAATATTGAGGAAGTCAAAATCAAGTGAGTGCATAAATTCAACTAGTGACAGATGATGGAAAAATCAACACAGAAGTCTAAAGAAACATTAGCAAAAGTTGTTTTTCAAAAACTAAAATTTTGTATGAAGCAGCAACAAAATAAATTAACTAATGAATTAAATTGAACAAAAATATAAAGTACTGAACTGCTATGTAATTTCTAATCTCTGCTTTGACAGTGAATGCTTCACAAACTTTTCACAAATCAAAAAGGGGCTTGAAGAGATATGGTTCTACTAACAAATGCAAAGTATATGGGTGGAACATATGAATGACAAGGAAGTCTTAAGGAAAATAATGGACCAAGGAAACTTATACTTACAATAAAAAAAGAGTTCAAATTTCTTGAAGACACACAAGGAAAACAAAGGTTTAGAGAATTTAGCACACAGGATATATTGAACAGAAGTGTTGGGGTGGGGGAGTAACTTATTCAATGAGTTTGTGTGAATGGATGCCATAACAAAATAAAGAAGGGTGATAAAAGTTAAAAAATGACAGAGCAACAAAAGACAAGAAAATGTGAAGAGCCAAGATCACCAACATATTGGAAGGATCTGGCATGTAAAAAAACAACTGCAACTAAGTATTTTGAAAAAAGTTATTGAATTATCAAGCATAACCATTTTTTTTCTTTAGCATTAAGCCAACAATTTTTTTTGAAGGATGCTGACGGAAAAACAAAGCATAAAACATACATTTGAAAACAAATAACAGTGGTTAGATTTTTTCTTAAAAAAAAAAAATGTAATAGACAAGTTGCCATTCTATCAAAATGATAAACAGATATAAAAAGTAGTTTCTTTTCCCACTACCTCCTCTAAACACATCAATATTTAGAGTGAGGCATAAACCAAAAACTGTGAATCTAAATGCAGCTATAAAAAAATTACTCTTAAAGAAAACAATACCATGAAATCAGCTTTATACTATCACTTGTTTATTAATACGGAAAAAGAGAAGAAAAAAAAGGTAAAAAGAAAAAGGAAAACAAGATAGAAAAAAAGAATAATGGGAAAAAAAAGAAAAACTTATAAAAAAAGGAAATAACAGTATTTATATTTTAGTAACTCTGCAATTGTATTGGTTTTATTTTCTGTATGAATAACCTAAGATTTTTATCTACAATTTCTTATATTGTCACATTTAAGAAATAATTCTGCTTTTTAAAAACTCATTCCAAATAAAGATGACTGGAACAAAGAGCAGTCTGATTTTCTCTGAGATATTCCCTTACCATGGTCTCAAGACATGTTCACTTGTTAATAAGAAGAAAATATCTCATTATTTCAAACAAAGAACATCAAGCCAAGTAGCCAATAAATTCCATAGTGTTTTATATTATAAAGTACATTATTTAAGAGTGGTGATTTTCTAAGCTTTGCTTAGATGTGACACAAGGCCAAAAGTAAGGGTGTGTAAAAGAACTATTAGTGATAAACAGGACCCTAAAGTAACATTTAAAAAACCTATTAAGGTAATTTACAAACTTCAGCAAGCCACCAATTCTAAAAATATACATTCATACTTACAAATGGAACATTTGATACAATGTACGGATGTACATTGTGGTGAAGTGGATATTGGCTCGGAAAGAGAATTTGTTGAATTCACTTACATGCAAATATTTTTAGTAAAGGTATGAATTCATCCCTTCTCCCTCTGGTCATGAGTTAAATAGCAGAATAGAATGAGTTCTATAGCCTTGGTTAGCAGCCAGTCTACCGCAGAAAGTAATGGAAACCTACTGCAAGAAAATCTTCTGCCCAGTCAGTCATGTCTCTTTCAAGACATGATCGCCCAAGCATGTATCACATATGGCAATTAACTGATATAATATAAATTCTTTTTTAATGAGTTTTATAGATAGAAAAAAAAAAAAAAAGAGAGAAGATATAGTTAAATTCAACACTGAGAATTCATTCTCTCATATACAATTCAATCAAATGCAGACATTTAATTAAGAAATAATCCTAGGCTGTTATAGATCTATTTTCTGCAAGTTCCTTCCATATTTGACACATGATAAAATGTTTGATGTATGTCTGTATATAAACAAAAGAAAAAAAGTGTGGAAAGTCTGAAGTTAATAGTTTTGACAATATTAATCCCTTGTTTTAATTCAGATTGCATAAGTATATATACATGTTCACCAAAAAAATAAAACAAAAAGTAGATATGTATAACTGATGTTCCATCTGTATTAATTTTAAATACAAATCTTCAATAAATATTTTCACAGTCAAGAGAAGCATTCTTGAAAAGAAAAAAATAAGGGAAAGAGAGAAAGCTAAAAACATTGTGGAAAAAATTAATCTAAAGAATAAAAACTAAGGAGAAAGTAAAAAAGGAAAAAGGGAGAAGGAAGAGGGATAGAAAAAATAATAGGAGGAGAGGATTAAAAGAAAGAAAAAGAAAAAACTGAAGATGGAAAGATATGACATCAAGGACAAAAGAAGTAGAAGTGAAGAGTGAAAATGAAAAACTTTTTATGCATACTGCTATATTAGAAAAGTGGTTCAAATCATGCAATGCAGAGAAAGGCAAAATGTTCAAGTAATAATTAGCAGTGTCAAGAAATAGATATTTCTATGAAAATAACTTGAATAAAGTTGATTTCTGTAAGTAAAACCAACCAGAAAGGGAAAAGAAAGGTGTTGTTGACCAATCAGAGATTTCTACAGCTACTTTCTCTCACGCTTTAATTTTTTAACACGCTTTATTTTTTTTCAATCATCAACAATCAGATTGGAGTGATGAGTTCTATCCTATTCTCTCAACTTTATGAATAGAAGCAAAGGAAATACACACACACACACACACATGGTAGGGTCAGCCAGTAAAACAAAATGTGATTACATGTAAACTACAGATGAAGATTTTACAAGTATTTAAATCTATAAAGTGACTACATTACAAAGTGTTTCATTGTATTTTTTTTTGTTTTTTTTTTTAATTAAAACTTTTTTTTGCATAAAAACGCTCATGGAGCATGCTACAAGAGGGATATATGCCCATGATAAAATGATAGTGATACAGAACTAGCATTGTTTAACTGACAAAAATATTATTCTTTTTTACCATTTACTTATAAACCAGTCAACAAAAGAATATAGTTTTCAGTATGTGCATAATGAGAGGGATTATATATATATATATATATATATATATATATATATATATATATGTGCGTTACTCTTTAGTAATGAATTGAGTTTCCCTGGTGACAGGCATGTGTATACACCGCAAATATATAACACACTAAAATTTCTCCCACTCTCATTTCATGTGCCCATGGCTTATGGGGTAGGGACTCCAACTGACACCAAATCGGTTGAGTTTCAATCCCGGTCGGAAGCAAGTGGATGTGTCTAGCCACACTGATGAACTGTGATACAGTGAAACAGGCTTGTATGTGGATTATATATATATATATATATATATATATATATATTTATGTATTTGGGCAGCAATCTTTGATGCAATTTTCATAGAAAATGACAGACCAGGTATTATCATTAATTTTTTATAATTTTTCATGTGTTCATATGATTTTTTTCTTTTCAGAACTCAAATTATATAAGAAATGTTCAAAGGTTTTATATTTTCAAGCACTTTTAGGTATATTTTTAGACATTATCAAAAATTAATTTTGTTTTACTTGTAACTAAATATATGTAAATTTTATGTGCGTGTGTGTGTGTGTGTGTGTGTGTGTATGTATGTGGTACAGTGGATATCGGCTCGGAACGAGAAACCGGGGAGCCGAGTTCAAATTCCAGTTGAATCCATTGTATTCACTTACGCGCAAATACCCTTAGGAAAGGTATTAATCCGTCTCTTCCTTCTAGTTATGGGTTAAATAGCAGGACAGATTGGGTTCCATAGCCTTGGCCGGCAACCAGTCTACTGCAGAAAGCAATGGCAACCTACTGCGGGATAATCTTCTGCCCAGTCAGTCATGTCTCTTTAGAGACATGATCACCCAAGCGAGTATCACGTATGTCACACGCTACTTTCCCTTCTCTTTCCCTCTATCTATCCTGTGAGTATCAGATTCTTCTGTCCCTTCCTGATATTAAGTATAAGATTTCTTCTGGTTTGCATTCTCTCCAACACCTCATCATTGCTCACATGCTTGGTCCATGGTATCCTTTTGTAGAACCTCATTTCTGCTGCCTCAAACCTCTCCTTCATTCTTGAACAGATCGTACAACATTTGCAGACATACAGAATAACATATTACATAGCAGCCCAGCACTATTTCTTTTGTTTCTAATGAAATTTTCCTGTCTCTCAGTACTTTGGTTAGATTTTGAAATGCATCCTTAGCTATGCCAATGCATCTTCAGATCTCAGTATCACATTTTCCATCCTGTCAAAATGCTTCCCAGGTATTTAATTTTTAAAAATTTTAAGACATTCATTTTCATATTGAACTAATATAAAGATTAAGTTAAGTACAAGTTTTTCTGAGACAGGAGTTCCAGTTATTGAAAATTTGCTCTGAATTATTGTTGTGGATCTACGTTGCCAATTTGTTATGGAGTTGTGGCAAAACTTCACCACAAAGTTGTAGTGACCAGTTTGTGCAAGAAGACAGACACCAAACAAGAAGTTCAAAACAGTGTATTAGTATAACAAGATATTCACCAAAAGTGTTAATAAATAGTAATATAAGTAAGTCTGAAGGTATTATCACACTGCCTGACTAGTAGCTGTCGTTAGCTGATGTACTTGACTGCTTGTAGCCCCTCTTCACTACTCCTTAGAAGTTACGCAGGTATATAGCAAGAGAAAGAGTTCATTCCTCATGGTACCCATAACAATTATAAAATTAAAAAATGCTATAAAACTAAGACATTATTTAATTACAAAAGTCTTAAATTTCTTTTATGAATAAAACATATGACGAACACTATTATCTTAAGAAAATTTTTTCTTTGATGAATGATTTTTTTTTTTTTTACAAGATTATTTTCATTTATTTCAATTAGAATAATTTAGAAAGTTTTAAATCTTTTAAAATTCTGTAGTAATTTGTACTAGTTAGGTGACACTTATTAAGTAAAAAGTTTACTTATCATAAATGGAAAAGCTTACTACAATTACACAACCCCCACACAAGTATTGTAAAAAGAACTTTGAATTTTTTATATGTACCTATAAATGCACTGATATTTATAAATACATCCATAGAGAACTTTATCAGAAAATAAGAGCAATAACTATAATAAATTTAAAGCCAAAGTACCTAAAATTCAATAAACATTAGTTTACAGAGAATATTTTCTTAAATTCCTGGATCGTTAAAATTTATATAAAAAAGGTGCTCACATATTCATAAAGTACTTTTTAAAGATATGATTATTATAGAAAAAAAATTAAATTTTATAAACATCAGGTTGTCAACAATTTATGAAAACAACTACCTCAGTGTTAAAATACTTTTAATTTAAAATATCACATAAAGAGTGTAAGTCATATCTGTTGCAAACCAAATTGACTAAACTTTAAATCAGCTAATCTTCCTCAAATAAAGTTTAAGAAAAGTATATTTTATTTTTTAAATAATAAAAAGAATTAAGTTGTGAAAGAATTATAAGTATAACTAAAATTAGCAATTTTTAGATATAAAAAAAAATTGTTCTATTAAAACTTAAAAGCTTCAAGAAAGAGTTTCTACCTTTTTAAAAATTAATTTTAAACCTTAGGTATCACATTTCTTTAGAATATATATATATATATATATGGCATTTTAGAGGTACATATCTTGCATTTCTTTAGAGGTATATAACTTCTACATATATTTATATTACTTATATACATACACAAACTTCAAAAGGTCCCAATGAGAGATTTGCTTTTCTTAAATAGGATAATTTAGCTCTGCTGCAATGGATTCTCATAGCTTAGAGGTAACGCACACCTTTCTTTAAAGTGGTTTAAAAGGATAAAGGGAATACAGGATAGATTCCTGAAGCGGTACATTTGCTTTAATAAGATTATCTCTAGCCCGGTAGATATTACATTTCAAAAATTTGAAGATGCCTATTCAAACACATATATCCACAATTACATTTATACTAAGAAAATTACATAAAGAAAGAAAATTACATTATAATGGATTACAGTAATTGATCATATACAATATAGCAAAGCTCCCAAAACAGGAAGGGTTTCAACAATATTCAGACCCCATATGTCAACTATACTTAGGCATTACTATGGGCCTGTACTAAATCATGCAGATAATAAATACCATATTGCAATATATCATTCGATGCCTATTGCACTTGTTCATTGACATGGTATAATGTTTAGCAAGCTTATCTTGCTAGAACCTATTACAACTACGTGGTGAATTTAATCCTCACTGGGTACCCCATACTTTTGGTCTTGGGCCACATCTTAGAAAAGCAACTCTTGCACTTATTTATGCAATACAGCAAGAGGCGTAGGCAGACTAACTGAAGAAGTCAGCCGTTGTTCCATCATGTCCTATACATTTTCAAAAGGGAGAAAAGAAAGGTAAGTTGTTGAACATCTTACAGTGCATGTTAAATAGCATTGCAACAGAAAGGGTTGAACTATGTTCTTGCACTGTTCAGTGATCCCTCCACAAACACTAAAGGTAAAAACTGATACCAAGAGTTAGGCAGTGTGCTGTGGACAAAAACATTTCAGAATATCTTACTCCCTAATTCATGTTGCACAAACAATCATCACATGAAAGCGGAAATTGTTGTCATCACCAAATACAATGAAGTAACACTCAGGTAATCCTCCTGTGACATCACTGGATGACAAATGAATGTCTGGATAAAGGAAGGTATACTTGTAATCCTGTTGAAAGTAGGCAATTCCCAGTGGTCAGTTTTGAAACTCTTGGAGTCACACTGCTTTTATCTGTGCTGTAGAGGCCAGGAAACCTGTTGTTGCCCTTCTAACCTTTCTCAAAAGATCCTTAACAAAAGAAAACATATGTGCATCTTTATGGCATATGACTGCTTACATCAGCAATTCACCAAATGACAATTCACTGACAAAAACAATTGGTTGACACTAAGTCTTTTCAAGTTCAAGCTCTCATCCAGTCTATTTTTTTTTTTTTTTTCATAAAAACAGCCCAGGTGTTGGTAGGTGCAAATATTCTGAAGACGTTCTACTAATTACGTCATCAATTGTTGTTAGTCCTGCATGGCACAGCTTTTGTTGTTCACACTTATAATAACATTTAGATTTTCTAGTTTTGTCAATAATATAGGTGTATTAATCAAATAAAAGCTGTCTACTCGTTGTCTGGACAAATTTCATCATGATGACTCCAGGGCTTAAAAAAAATTCTGGGAGAAAGTTTAAACTTGAAATGACTTAAAGCATCAACCAAATGTCCTGTTGAATTGTCTTTCAACAAACTGCACACAGCCAGCTTGCATCAAACTTTCATATATGTATATGCGTAGAAAAGCTGGATGTGACCAAGAAGAATGATCTAAAATCATAATATATTTGTCCTAAAGTTTAACACACTTGCCACATAATTTTTCAAAACCCTTAGTTGTTTAATCATGTCTAAAATATGTCTAAAAACTTTTCCTGAAAGAACATAGCATTAAAAAAATAAATAAAAAGAGAAATCATTAAAACAATTTCAGAAACTAAGCTTGAATACCTTGAACCACTTCCCTTTGTGTATCATGTCCCTTCAAGAAATAGGTGATCATGGCTCTCTCCAGTTTTATTTGTCACATACTCTGTCTATAATAGTCTCAGTGTTGGTTGAACCACACCTCTGTTGTATCAAGTGTTTTTTTGGGTTTTTTTTTATTTTTCTTTTGTGACCAAATCATTTAACTTTTTCTAACATCTAGGAAAGTAGACATTAGATGGCAATCCAGCACTCTTTTCTGCATTTCTTAAAGGCAAAAAGATGTGGCTTTCGTTTTGCATTGAGGTAAGATAAAATTTACTTTACCAATAAACAAAAATTTGCATGTTTAACGTGAAAAGTTTCCATTTTAGCTTTTCTTTGCAATCCAGTATTTCTAATGTTGTACACAAACACACAAATACTTATTGGTACATAAATGGAATTAAAATGAATACCAAGCCTATGTTAGCATTATGTCACCAATAATCATTGATTATTCTTCAATATGTATAACATGCAGAGAATGAAAACTTATTTGTTTTTACATAGCTAAACAGTTTAAAATGGTGATATGAGGCTTACAAACATATTGTCATATTAAGTAGAAAAAAAAAAAAAATCTCAAAAATTATTAACGCAAACCAGTCATCAACATTTCCAGCAAGTTAGCTCATTGAAGATTCTATATTTTCTAAAGGAACCACAATGACCAATAAGTAAATATTTCTATCAGTAGTGATTAGTTTACCTATAAGTGACCTGGTTATAGAATGTGTCTTACACTCACAACATAAAAAAAGGTTTGAAAGAGGAGAAAGAGAAAGTAAGAAAAAGAGAAAGTAAGAAAAAGAGAAAGTAAGAAAAAGAGAAAGTAAGAAAAAGAGAAAGTAAGAAAAAGAGAAAGTAAGAAAAAGAGAAAGAAGAAGAAAAAGAAAAAGAAAGTAAGAAAAAGAGAAAGTAAGAAAAAGAGAAAGTAAGAAAAAGAGAAAGTAAGAAAAAGAGAAAGTAAGAAAAAGAGAAAGTAAGAAAAAGAGAAAGAAAGAAAAAGAAAGAAAGTAAGAAAAAGAGAAAGAAGAAAAAGAAAAAGAAAGTAAGAAAAAGAAAGTAAGAAAAAGAGAAAGTAAGAAAAAGAGAAAGTAAGAAAAAGAGAAAGTAAGAAAAAGAGAAAGAAGAAAAAGAAAAAGAAAGTAAGAAAAAGAAAGAAAGTAAGAAAAAGAGAAAGTAAGAAAAAGAGAAAGTAAGAAAAAGAGAAAGTAAGAAAAAGAGAAAGTAAGAAAAAGAGAAAGTAAGAAAAAGAGAAAGTAAGAAAAAGAGAAAGTAAGAAAAAGAGAAAGTAAGAAAAAGAGAAAGTAAGAAAAAGAGTAAGAAAAAGAGAAAGTAAGAAAAAGAGAAAGTAAGAAAAAGAGAAAGTAAGAAAAAGAGAAAGAAGAAAAAGAGAAAGTAAGAAAAAGAGAAAGTAAGAAAAAGAGTAAGAAAAAGAGAAAGTAAGAAAAAGAGTAAGAAAAAGAGTAAGAAAAAGAGTAAGAAAAAGAGAAAGTAAGAAAAAGAGAAAGTAAGAAAAAGAAGAAAAAGTAAGAAAAAGAGAAAGTAAGAAAAAGAGAAAGTAAGAAAAAGAGAAAGTAAGAAAAAGAGTAAGAAAAAGAAAAGAAAGTAAGAAAAAGAAAAGATAAAATAGGAAAGAAAAAGAAAAGAAAATGAAAATGTTGCAATTCTATTGCTACTTACTACATCATATAATCATATATAGACATTTTATGTAATGATTTTTAACATGTTTCTTTTAAGAGAGAAAAAGATAAGCTTTGCAATTTGCAGAACAAAATGTTACCACTTTCATTTTCTCTAGCACAGAATTATTAGCATTTTACAAAAAGCAACATTGCAAAACAGTATCTCAATTTAGATAAAAAAAAAAACAAAAAAAAACATTTTAATGCTTTATTATAAACTAGCAGTATAGCCCAATGTTGCTCGAGTGTAATTAAAGCTTCAAAACTAATCCATGGTCCTGAGCCTAAAAAATATTTGTGAAGTTTAGTGAGAATCGGATAAAAATTGTGGATTTGTATAAAAGACATACAAATAAACAGACACACATGCAAACATCTTACCTTTATAGATACATATTATTGATTTTCTGCACTATTGTAAGAAATGCAACCTTGAAATTTCTGAATATCGTTTCTTATGTCTTTGACTATGAATGTATCAAATTTGATTAAAATCGGACCACTCCTTCTATAACCCGATTTTTTCGATTATCGATATTTATCGGGGGTACCTCAACACAAAACCTAGCTAAGAACACTCGCAGACGCTTATAGTACAACTGTGTAAATTTTTAAGAAAATCGGTTCAGCCATTTCGGAGTCTATAGGTAACGGATACACACACAAAGTTCCATTTATAAATAAGTTTAGATTAGATGTAGGATTATACTAGCCAATATAGTGAAGTAGGAGGGGAAAAAGTTATATAGAATATAAGTTTATCAAATGAATGTATTTGCCAAGCTTTATCCCATGCTCCAAAATTGCTCTTGACTTGAGAATCCATACAAAAGAACACAATTTTTACAATATCTTCTACCAAGTAGAGAAGGTAAAAAGATTACTGATCAAATATAAAAATAAAAATTTCTATAGTCAAATGAAATGGTTCATTAGTTAAATGTCTCAAAACATATTGATAGTAAATTTATCACTGGCTGATCAATAAATCTGACCTTATGTCAAAACTGACTTTAAAAAGAGAATTTTAAGGTACAAAAGGTGAAAGAATTGCCAAATAATATACTTGTAGATGTTCAATATGTAATCAAGAATGAATGGATTATTTTCTCACAATTATATTTTTTTTATTAATACTGGTTATTTAATTCATATCACAGGTAGGATTTATTTAAAAACACATCAAAACTTTCATTTGCATCATAACATAATTAATTCTGGCATTGTAGATGGAAAATACAACAAGCACTGTGTGTGTGTCAAAAATATTTTTGCAAATTTTGAGATTGGGTTCTTCACATCAAAACAAGGACAAAAGTCTATATAAACATGTCTCTAAATCCTTTGTTTTTGAGTCAAGTTTAAAGAAAGTTTACAGTAGATGGCACTGTGCTACCATATAGACTAGGATACATTAGTGGCTTGTCTGTCTTCAACGTTTAACATGTGTACTTGTGAGTTAACTGAGAAATGCACCAGTTCCATTTCCAGTTCTTCCAAAAAGTGTGGTTGGTTCTACCCAAGACTCCATCACTATAACCAAATCATTATGTGCAGGTAGTCTGGTTGTTTTGTTCTGAGCTGCTGGACTTTTGTGGGTGTGTCTCTTATATTTTTTTAATCATTTCACCCCAAACAAAGCAATAATGCTACTGAGACATTAGTGGTTACCAAGAGTGAAAGACAATGAGAAAACATTAGTGAGGACAATAAAAGGAAATGACAAAAGAAGACAGAAGATGGTGATTGATGTTGCATTTAAATTTTTACAGCTTGTAGTTGACAGGAAAGCAAGAAACTGAAAATCTCCACAGGTGAGAAAATAAATTATCAGAATAGAAGTTACAGTTACATCTATTAATTTCAACAGTAAAATGATGAAACCTAGCTGCCAGTCTAATACTATTCTTGATTCATGAGGTCGAAGTACCAAAGAAAGAATCACATTAGTACAACTGCCATGAAAATATTCATGGAAAAGACTAGAAAGCTACATTACAACAATGGGAAAGTGATTGAAACCAATATGCCAGGACAGGACCTGTAACATTACAGAGGCTTCTTTGGATTTTATCAAGAATCTCAAGATATATAACAAGAGCACCAGACCAGACATGGCAGCAATATTCAATGCACAGACAAATGGAAGATCTATAAACATGCAAGATGGATTATGAAGAGAAAAATTGTCTAGCACAACACCATGAACCAACTTTCCTAGCAGATAACTTAGCCATTGATTCGGTATAAACATTCCACTTCATCTTAGAGTAAAACTAGAAACCAAGAAGGTGCAATGAGTTGCTCTTCTTAAGATTATCATCAGCCATGCTGGTGAAAGGCAAAAATAGTTTTCCATGATGATTAAAGATAGCAGTTTTGAGGTGTTCAAATTTACAAGCTTTTTCTTGCCCCAGTTAAAAACAAACTGGATGTTATTTTTGAGATCAGCTGCCAATTTTACTTTATCAAAACTAACAGATTTACTATTAAGACAGGAGTAAATAGTTGTGTCATTAGTATAAATGCAGAGTTGAGAATTGATGGCATCAAGAAGACTGTTTGTAATTATAAGAAGCATAGGTTCAAGAATAGAGCCCCGGGGAACACCTACATTAATATGTGAGCCTCCATGTCCACACCCAAATCTCCATGGCCGATCAATAGTTGATCACTTCATTCCAAACTCCGCCCTGTCCCACATTGTGTTAGTGTGATCATAAAGCTGGTCTGGGTTGAAAGTCACTGAAATCTGCTGCATCAACAATCTAGACAGAGCCGGGAGCCACAATAAGAAAAAAATTTTTTGTGAAATTAAAAATAAGGTGATATCTATATATATATATATATATATATATATATACGATACAGCTCTGTTAATATATTGAGCACTGTTTTATTAACACCTAAATAATAATACTATACATATGTACACCCTCCTCGTATGTATATTCATTAATCTCCCCCCTCTCTCTCTCTATATATATATATATATATACATACATACACACACACAATGTTCAAACAAATCATTTCATGTGTGTATGTGTGTGTATATATATATATATATATATAGAGAGAGAGAGAGAGAGGGGGGGAGATTAATGAATATACATACGAGGAGGGTGTACATATGTATAGTATTATTATTTAGGTGTTAATAAAACAGTGCTCAATATATTAACAGAGCTGTATCGTATATTTATAAATATTCATATTATCCTATATCTATGGCACGACTGAGTTTCATGCATTATGCAATCATTAGGTGCATATTTCAAACTGATGATTTAATAGATTTGAATTTAAGTTCAATGTCCATGGGACCAATCAGGGATTTTACTTTTGGTCACCTGATCACACTCATCTCCTCTAGCCTGAGTGCCTTTTACTACTGCCCAAGAGGCACGGAGCATTTCTCTGACTTCCCCAATATCCCACCAAGGCCTATTCCTTATTAGTCATCCAATCAACTCAGTCTCTTTTGTGTGGATGCCTTGCACTATAACCATTGAAGGGGCATGGTCCAGCCCAAATGGCCAAGTTTTAATTATCATCCAAAATCCTTTTTATCATGCCCTTATGTGTGATCATTCTTGGACCCAGAATTTTTCCTTTCAATCCTTTTGCCAACACATAACAAAAAGAGGACAATCCCTAGATTTGAGACATTTTTTAATTATTTAGGCCTTCTCATTTCGTATTCAACCATTGCAAGAAATTATCTAGCTTTCATCAGAAAAAAAAAACATATAACACCGTATATTTCTTATTTAATTATCAGCATCACAAAATTCCCTAAAAACAAAAACTTTATTTCTGAGAATCCAGTCCCTCTTTCTGACCAGGGATGGCCTGTCTTTAAAGATCACAAAATTTTTCAACAATTTCTCATGCAAGGGCAAAGATTCTGTTTCAAATAAAACAATAGTTAGCTGTCATTTTATCAATGGTCACTGAATTTTTGCAATAAAAGATAATGTCCATTCTGAATTTACTGACAAGAAATCATACAGAATTTTATCTTTCTGATTGAATTTTGTGGCCAGTATCTAAGAGTCGTAAAAAATTATCTCAAGTGGTTGTTTTTGACGACTGTAAATTTATCTATTTTTCTTAAGTCGCCTTTTTAGAATATGCCTTCACCTAGCACTGACAAAGAAAAAACAAAATTCAATTTTTTTTTTGGTATATCGATTAGTCTATCCAAATAATTTTATTCCTTTCTTTCAGCACCAGAAATAAGTGTTACAAATATGAAAGTATCTGGAAGGGTGGCTGTTCAGCATAACATTCATTACATGATTAGTTCAATTCAAAAATTCAGTCATAGATATCATACCCTTTCAGACCAACCTTAAACAGTTTAAGTCTAAGAAAAACCATTATCTTCCCCACATATACACACACACACACACACACACACACACAAAAGGTACCTCTTACTCTGTAACCCTCTACTTCAAGTGGCTCCCAGGTACTGTTCACTTTGTACAATTATTGCACAGAGTGAATCTCACTGTTAAAAAAAAATTTTTTTTAAAAAATATGATGGTCTCAAAATACAGAAACTACTGT
Organism: Ascarosepion bandense; assembly: GCA_037127315.1. NCBI lineage: Eukaryota > Metazoa > Mollusca > Cephalopoda > Sepiida > Sepiidae > Ascarosepion > Ascarosepion bandense. The sequence continues at coordinate 1,380,967 of JBBBDQ010000195.1, read as the reverse complement.
GGTGATGCATTCTTACTCAAAGTAACAAGGCAAACAAACTCAAATTTGTTGAAACTCATTCCTGGGGGAAACTCAACTGTACAAGTCAGTTGATATAATTCTATATACTTCATAGGCTACTCAAAACCAAAGTTCCTTAATTCTCTTGAGCTGCCTCATGTTCCATCTAACAGGCTTCAACTGAAAGTTGGAATATACATCATGGTTCACAGTAATCTCAACGCTCTAAATACAACTGTCAAGCAGTTTCTTTTACAATTCATCAAGGCATCTATCTTACAACAGGGGCATATGTTCATTACCAAGATCCTCATAATTCAAGAAACCTTTTGCTTTGAAATCATGTGTCTTCAATTATACTGAGGTTCTATGACCATCAACAAGGCAGAAAATCATATTAAGCTTTTGTTTGTTAATAGAATGAAGCATCATATAGCATCGTGCAAGTTTGGTTCCAAAGACTACTGGCAGCTCTGCAAGAGTGTACTGAACAACAATAAACCCTCAATATCTCTATTCAATCAATTTCATTCCCCACATCCATAGCAGACACGGCTGAATGCTTTGTTTGCAAATTCTCTTCCAGCTTTACACTTGACTCATCTGGAGCACCTACACCTGATTTGCCACTTAAAACTGAGGCTCAACTGGTTTTGTACATCATTTCTATACTTGAGTCCCATAAGGCAAGCAAATGTGACAGAATTCCAGCTTTTTCCCCCCTGGTGCAGTGACCACAAATTTCCACCTGCTACTAGATTTGAATCCAAGTCTTATCTTTTTACCATTGAAATAGTTCAATGTGACTTTCTTCTACTCTTTCTTTTCTTACACATCATGCCTGTGCTACTCCCTACCCTTGACTTGCTTTCCTGGTAGCTACAACTTCCAAAAGTTTAAATGCAACATCAATTGCCATCTTCTATCTCCCTGAATTCTCATCTTTTATTCCTTCAACAACCCCATACCCTTTCTTCCTCTCTTTGTCTGTAAACCCATGTGCACCAGTGGCAATCCTGCCTCACTTGGGAGGACATGAAAAAAAAAAAAAAAGGAAAGATCACTGACCTCCTCCAGCCTGACCTTCTTCATGGCCAGTTCTAGGATTACACCCAAAAACTTTTTCATGTTGATACCCAACAGAAGCACTTATTTTTGTATATCTAGAATGGACAACTACATTTGTTTTGTTTTACACATTAAAATATTATTTCAATAACAGCTACTTTTTAATGTGTAATTTTTTTTTTTTGGTACATAAGAAATATAATAAAAGAACACTTTTTCCTGTGTTATGTTTGAAGTTATTCTTTGCCTCTTTTTGATAGCATAGGTCAGCTACTATTGATATAGTATGAATACCATAATTTACAAGCAGACACAAGCTTCTTTAATTTTCTTGTGATTGAAACAAATTAAAGGGTGAAATAAGTACAAAACTTTCAATCTTTTTTTTATAGCTATTTGCTAAGTTCGACTTTGTGTAACACAAGTGGAGTGAAATATTTGTCAAAAAAATAGTTTTGTGCCAATGTTCCAAGTTAAAAAGACAGGTCTACCTTGAAAATCAGCATTTGAATTCTCTTTTTTTATCTGGGTTTTGACAGACAACAGTGGGAAAATATGCAATGATCTTAACCTGTCAAGCAGGCCATGAATCAGTTTTATATAAAAAGCATTTGAAAACTCCCAGTAACAGCAAGCAAGTGATTTTCCCTCCTACCAAAGTTGCATAACAACATTATGTTTAAAATGGTCGAAAATCAAACTCAGTGGGTGGTAGTTTTCAAAGTTGTTTATTCCCGCAGACTCCATTTAGGGTGTGGAGAGAACCATAACCACACCAATTTTTAAAAGATCTGGCACCTAAGAGAAACTATTTTACAAGACTAAATGGTTCTGATGGTTCTACCATTTACATATAATTGTGATGAGAAATTAATTCATGCCTTTCACAAAAACATTTATGTAAAATTAACAATCTCAGCCGGAATTTGAACCCTTCATTTCATTTGACATTCTGCTAACCATCAAGTCAATGGCATTCCCAATATGGGATTAAAACTGTCAGTTTAGTGTAATTTACCAAAGTCTTTAAAATGGTTAAACCCTGAAACTATTTAAACATTTTTAAACAAATATCTTTCTTAGAATAAGTTCTTCAGAAACACTAACTTCCATATTAATTAATATGAAAATTAGTGTTTAACATAGACAATATTGACATGGTTATTCTGGCAATAATATTATATGGTTAATATGGATGTAATTATAAGTATCATGCTAACAGTTTCTTCTCTTCTTTCTTCTTGCTTTCCAGTCAACTTAGATCTTCAAAAATTGAAAAGCAATGTCAATCAGTATCTTCTGTCTTCTAAATTTAATGTTTTCTTATTCTCATATTCTTTCACACTCAGTAACCTTTTGTCTCTTCAATGCTTTACTTGGAGTAAAATTTATATATATATAAGTAATGGTTACTAATAGAAGTATGTTCCACAGACATTTACTTTTAAAAAGAGCTCAATATGAAAGTAGAGCACAGATATATGGTAATTATTATTATAATAATATCATACTGCAACTCAGTAGCTATGAAGTTTCGGTATTAAAATACCATCATCAAGCAGTAAAATGTGGTTAACTTACTTGGTAAGATAGATAGATAGATAAGATTGAATAAAATAAAAATAAAAAATAACAATATAAGAATAAACAGGTCATTCAATGAGATGAATTAAGTGTGGTTAAGAGGCACAGAAAGCCAGACATGTCAAAAATTTTTAACCTGATAAAGAAGAAAAATAAGGGAAAAAAGAAGATAGAAGAGAAAGAAAAGTGAAAGACCAAGGCGATAGAAAAAATGAAACAATAAAATAATGAAAGTAAAATAAAAACATAAAGGATAAGAATAATACAAAAATTAAAATTAAAATATTTTTTTAAAGGGATTTGTTAATAAGTACAAATAAAAGAAATTATCAGTAAAGTAAGCTAAAATTTAAGAAAAAATAGTAAAAATATGAAGATAAAATTAAGATAATTTCAGATATATTTAAGCGTATGGAAAATTCTATGGTGGCAAAAATTAGTAATTTAATTACATTGATTCAATAAGTCAGTTTTTGGAAATTTTATTATAAGGAACACACTTCATGTAACAATTTACATGTTCTAGCTTTAGTTAATATTTTCCATTTAACTGTAGGGGTTTTATTTGCATCTTTTAATTGCCAGTAGTATTTATTTAGAGAGAAAAGTAGAATTACTATATATTTTAATATTGAAAGATAAGTTGTGCTGGTAAAATCGAGACTTCAAATTCTTAGTACATCTAATATAATGTTTGGTAAGATTAGGATTTTTAGTATCTTGGTATACTATTGAATCTGTAAGGCATTTATTTAGCAAAGGACATATGTTAGGGTTATGACAATTGCAGAAAATTGTGTTATTATTTATGGTAAGTTGGTTATAATTAATATCAATGTTGCTTTAGGATCTTATTATTGTTTTTATTATCATAGCAAGATTATCAGTGCAGCTATAACTAAATTTCAATGTATTTTTATTAAAAATTTTGCTAAAGGAATCATATTTGGGAAGTGTTTTAGAAGTAAATTAAAGAATTTATTGCCTAACTTGTGGTGTGTACCAAATAATTTTTCTATTTCGATTACGTTTGGTATTATGATTAATTTGTTTATATTTAATATTGCATTTATAGCAGCTGTTTTTTAGAGCTGTGTTGTAGTAATGGCTGTTGATAGAAAATGTCTTCAGTTGAGGAATTGTTTTTTGTGTTTAACTGAATGTGATATATGTTTAATAATAGATGTTGGGTAATTTGATTTAGGATGTATGTAGACAGGGTTAGCATTACATTTTACATATGGTGAGTAAGTACTATTAACTAAGTCAAGTGTAACATCTAGAAAGTCAACTTTTTTTTTTAGGTTAGTATTTACTATTATTTTCAGATTAAAGTTTTTCAGTATTCTTTGTGTGTATTCATAGATTCTATCTACAATCAAGTTAGTGGAATTATAGAAAATCATGAGATTTTTTTTTATATATTATTCTTATCCCTTATGTCTTTTATTTTACTTTCGTTATTTTATTATTGTTTCAATTTTTTTATCGCCTTGGTCTTTCTTTTCTTTCTCTTCTTTTTCTCCCTTTAAATTTTTTTAGTTTTTACAGTTTAAAATTTCTAACATGTCTAGCTTTCTGTGGCAATACTTTGAAACACTATTGTCTATGAATCTTACATACAGCATTCTTTAAAATGTCATAACCTCCCAACTCCACTTAATTCATCTCATTGGATGAACTCTTTATTCTTATGTTTTTATTTTTATTTTATTTTTTTAAATCTCCTTATCTTTATATATTATCAAGTAAATTAACCACATTTTACTGTCTGATGATGGTGTTTTAACACCAAAACTTTAAAGTTTTGGAGTTGCAGTATGCTGTTATAATTATATATATATATATATATATATATATATATATATATATATGTGTGTGTGTGTGTACATACATAATAAAATTTGTGTTAAAATTTAATTTACATGGTGACATGAAAATTTCTGTTTCGAGATTTAAAGCTTTTATCTCATCATCAGGCAACATTTAATAACTATACATATGAATGCAGAAAAAATAGGTTTACTTATTAAAGAGTTAATATGGAGGGAGGAAGACAAAATTTAGATCATATAGGTGGGTTTAATTTTACGCTCTATGATTTATGTTGTATTGAGCACTTTTTAAAAAAGTAAATGCCGGAGAACTGAATTCTAAACCTATTGCTTCTCTCTCTCTCTCTATATATATATATATGCAGAATATCATCATCCAAACATGTTTCATTCAATAATATAGATATACAAGATGAACCCCTGCTAACAAAGTATTGGAGAGGAATATACACACACAAGTATGGTTTCCGCTTTACCAGGTCTACTGCTGATATGCTCACAACCATCACTGAGTATATACACCAGGCCCTTGACAAGAACGGCAAAGCCCAAACTGTTGACCTAGACATCTCCAAAGCTTTTTACAGAGTCTGGCATGCTGGCCTTCTACACAAGCTGCGGGGCTACAGTATAACTGGACAATTGTTTGACCTAATCCAGTCATTCCTTTCAAATCACACAATGAAGGTAGTATTGAATGGACAAACTTCCCAATACTATCACACAAATGCGGGTGTCCCTCAAGGCACTATTCTAGGTCCTATGTATTTCCTTATCTATATTAATGATACCCCCCACCCGATGTAATAAGATCCCAAGTAGGCATATATGCTGACGACACTACAGTTTACTCTCATCTTGATCAAAAATCTGCTGAGGCTGGCAAAGCAAACCTCGCTGCTGAGCTTGAAAAGGACCTTTAATCCTTGGTGGACTGGAGTAAGAAATGGTTCATAAATTTTAATGCTTCCAAAACGAAGCTGCTATTTATTAACCATCACAAACAATCGTTCCTATCGCCCATTAGCATGGATCAGGCTAGTCTCCCTGAAAGTAAAACACTGCGCCTCCTCAGGTTAACTCTCACATCAGACCTCAAGTGGATTTAGAATCCATAGCTAAATCTGCTGCTAAGGTCGGTTATTTGTGCAGGGCCAGGAAATTTTTCCCTTCTGAAACAATCCTGCATATATACAAATCTACCATACGCCTGTGCATTAAATACTGCTGCCATATCTGGTCAGGTGCTTCTGCTATCCACTTAGGTGTTCTTGACAAAATCCAACGAAGAATCTGTAATGTGATCGATCCTAACTTGGCAGCTAGGATACAGTTGCTGTCTCACCAACACAGTGTGGCTTCCCTGTGTCTCTTCTACAAATACTTTCATGGCTTCTGCTCCAATGAACTTAGCTCACTGGTACACCCTATATATGTATTTCCTCGAGCAACAAATTAGTAACTAGGTCCCACCTTTTACTGTGAAACCGATAAATTGTAAACGCAAATTTTACTCCATCAGCTTCTTTTCTCGCACTTTCCAGCTGTGGAATTCCTATCTGCTTACTTGCTTTCCCAACAGCTACAGTCTTCAAGAATTCAAATGTAAAGTCAATAGTCATCTCCTGTCTCACTAACTTGCATCCTCTCTATCATGCTCTTTTCTCCATCCACCCCACTCTCATCAGTATTCTCATCCTTCTCATACCCTCTTCCTGATACCCCTGTAACTTGTCACTCTTTCTCATAACATTCTTCATATGTAAGCCCCTGCACAACGGTAGCAGTAAAATGCCTTGCTTTGGGTGATACAAAAAAAAAAAAAAAAAAGTATTTATCATAAAATAGTATATATATATATATATATATATTCTTTGCTACATGACATAATTATTGCAAAAAAATAAAAAAATAAAATAAGTCACTGTTAAAGAGCAAACACAGCAAGAGTTTTAATATCTGATAGTAAAGAGAATGAACTAAGCCAACACTGCCTCGCTATTGTTTCTTTCTCCATGAGTATGACAGGAGGGAAATATATTTCAAATAAACAAACATTGGCCTTTATTATAATGGGGAGGATTATGTCTATTTTTATAATGATCCTTTCCAGTTTTCTAATCAGTTTCTTGATTTAAGATGAAATTCATCAAAAGATGCCATAGTTTTTTCCTATCCAGTAGTTTGAATTTTATCCAAGATCATCCTCAGGGGAAAAATTACAAAGACATATTGAAACTGTGATAAAATATGCATTTCATTGTGATAGTGATCTAAAAAAAAAAAAAAAAACAGGAAAAAAAAAACAAAAAAAAAAACAAAAAACAGGAAAAAAAAAAACAAAAAACAGGAAAAAAAAAAACAAAAAACAGGAAAAAAAAAAAACAAAAAACAGGAAAAAAAAAAAACAAAAAACAGGAAAAAAAAAAAACAAAAAACAGGAAAAAAAAAAAAACAAAAAACAGGAAAAAAAAAAAAACAAAAAACAGGAAAAAAAAAAAACAAACAGGAAAAAAAAAAAACAAAAAACAGGAAAAAAAAAAAAAAAAACAGGAAAAAAAAAAAAAAAGGAAAAAAAACAAAACATGTGAATGCACCATTATAATCATTTTTAAATTTAACCATTGTTGCAATACAGTTTTTTTTTTTTTTTTTTTACAAAACAAGCATCTCAATATATTGGTAGCATACAAAATGATATTAAATGTTGGTTGGTTAGTCTTGATAATGAGGGCCTTGGCAATTTGCAGTTTTTGTTTACTCTTCTCATGGTGTAGTATATTGGTTTTGTTAACGCGCGTGTGTGTGTGTGCACACACAAACGCACAGGGTGCGATGGGCAAATTGTCGCTATTTTATTTTTTTTAATTTCCCACCTGTGCTATTTGTTTTTATCAACTGCACCGTATAGTAGGCTCAGTCAGGCACTGTTTGCAAGAAAAAGAGCACCACAGCACAATTCACTCTACCAGAAATCTGGAAAATTTCAGAGGGTTTGGGTGTCAATCAGTGGAGAGGATTTGGAAAAAAGTTGAATGATATACCCACTAAACATCATGGTGTTTGGAGTGATCACTAATGATGGCAACATTCTGCTTCCATTCATCTTCTCACAGAGCCTCAGACTCAACATGGAGGCCTAAATCAAGTGACTTGAGGAGGTAGTACTTCTCTGGTTAAAGAGGGTGGCTGCTGGAAGACCATATGTCTGACACCAGAACACTGCACTAGGTCACACAAGCAAGAGAACCCAGTCATGACTGTCAGACAATTTTTGTGACCACACCACCCCTTACATCTTGCCACTTACCTTCCCAGACTACAGCCCTCTTGATTATTGTGTGTGGGGCGCAGTTGAGCAAGAGACCAAATAAACTCCTTATAATACCAAAGATGAACTGAAAGCAAGGATTAAATAGACTGTTCAGAAGAACTGCAGGTGATTCCGAAGTTGTCTGGAGGCTGTGATTGGAGTCAATGATGATTATATTGAATAAATTTACTTCAGTATTTTGAGATATTTTGTGTAATTTTAGTAAATATATCTTTTAAAATGAAATGTAAGTATCATTTACATTTTTGTGTAATTTAGATAAATTATCCTTCACACCCTGCATATGACAAGCATCATGTTTTATTTGCATTATGTATGCTTTCTATCGAGGCAAACAAAAGATATGTCACTATATTCTTATAGTTAGAACAAGATTCCACTGCAAATAAACATATTTTTGTAGTATCCTATGAATTGAAAAGCAGTAGAGAAATACAGTGAGGTTTCATTTGTGCACCAAAGAAAGATATGTCAGTTCAGTATTAGGAATTACTTATTAATAACAAATAATCAATCAAAGACTTCAATAAAGAAGTTTTAATTGTGTGCATTATCTCCAAAGTAACATTTTAGTATTTAGAGCCTCTTTGGTAGTTTTTAATCTAGAGCTTAAAATTAATGTTGCCCTGGGGATAATAGAACATTAGTTTGGAATGATATTTATACTAAAATCAAATAACTTTAAAAAAAAAAAAATCTTGTTTCTCACCAATCTTGATTGGCTTTTGTAATAAATTGAGTTTGCACAAGCATGAAAAATTATTAAAACATCAGTAAGAGAAAGACAGCCCCAGGGTTGACCAAGAGGGGGAATTGAGAATCAAACATATGACAGATTTAAGGGCATGGACATGAAATTGGAAATGAACATTCTAAATAACAAAAATCACGAGACTGACATGGACATTATTCAGCCAACAAATGATCAAAACAATTTAGAGACCAGGAATGAGCAAGACATATACCACAAGACATTTGGTACGATTAAAGAACTGAAAGTGCACTTAGGTAGAGTTTGTAAAAGAAAGAGAATGCAATATAAGCCAACAGGTCATAAAACACGTTACCAGTCCACCCGCGAGTCAAACCACAGAGTAGACACTGCAGTGACAGCTGACTCTTCTACTTAGCAATCTGTCTTGAGTGTAGGAAAGGAGATAAAGAAACTAAAGGTGTTGTAGGCCAGCATCGAAAGATAAAAACAGCTATTGACAGTTAGAAAAGACAATCTGAATTAACCTGTAAAGTAAAAGGATCAACAAAATAAAAGCTTATGAAGCTGGCCACTTCTATATATGAAGCTAGTGTTGCACTGTTTGGGATAAAGGAAAGTAAGAAACTTCAACTGGAATGAAGAGGGCTATTTAGGCGCAGTGAAAAGCTCGGTAAACTAAGGAAAGAAGAAAGACCTGTGAAGAATGTGAAGCCAGAGGAGAAGGAAGGATTGAAGAATTTGTATGAAGAATTGAAAAAGAAATGTTGCATGGCTCAATGAAGTATCCATCAAGCAGAGAGGAGAAGAGTTTTAAGGCGAACCTGTGAGAAGTTCTGAAAGAATCCCTAAGGATCCACCAAGAATCTGTTCATGGCCGTAAGAAGTGGGACACTTGAGTGTACGAAAAGTGAACTCGACGAACACATTCAAACAATCTATAGTGATGCAGAGAGGAAAATGCCACTCCCAAACATGAAGGGACTAAAGCACTCTACAAAACTGAATAAAGAATTTGATTTGGGTGATCTGAAAGCAAGAGGTGAAGTTTGTCCACAAGGCAAGGGTAAAAAGTTCACCAGGAAGAGATGGTGTATCATACTAAGTGTACAAGTCCTGTGACAAAGTCTGGAACAAACTGTTTATGCTTTTGTGAGAAGGGGATTTGGTAGAAGACTGATGCTCAGCAGAGGGAATCTACTTAGCCAAGGAAGCAGATACTTAACCAGTTCAAACCAATCTTGCTATTGAGTGGAGATGGGGAGATCTTCATGGGGATAATTGCAAAGCATACAATGACATTTCTACAGAAAAATGGACATGCTGAAAAGAGAGTTCAGAAGACTGGAATCCTAAGATGCATACAACATACTTTTTCCATCTGAGATATTATTCAGGATGCAAAGAAGTTCAAGAAAGACCTTCCAGTGATTTGGCTTGTTCTGACTAATGCTTATGGGTCAGTCCCACACAAACTCTTGATGAAGGCAATGGATCATTTCTTTATTATAAAAAATGTGCAGGAGTTAATGCAGAAGTATTATGACAGTTTTAAGATGTGCTTTACTACAACCAAATTTACAACAGATTGGCTTGGTTTAGAAGCCAGTATTACAGTAGATTATACCATTTTGGTCATATGGTTTATATTGATCATGCAGATACTGTTGAAATCAGCTGACTTTACCAAAAAATGGCATTGGTTAACTCACAAAAGGCCTTTATAGATGATGTGACACTGCTAGGTTGGCCAGAATGAAATTCAAGGCAAAGAAGTTACAAAGCCTGACCTTTATAAAAGGAGTGCAAAAACAAGAGAGATTTAAGATTGATGAAGAAATGATGCCAACAGTAAAAGAAGATCTGGTAAAGAACTTAGAAAAATAGTATGCTGGTACTCTTTCAGATAGAAGTAAAAGCACTGACGTCCAAAAGCAGGCAGAAGACAGCATTTGACAAGACAAACCTACCAGAAAAGTTTAAAATCTGGATGATGCAATTTGGATTGTATCCTCATTTTGCCTGGCCATTGCAGATTTATATCACATTGTCAAGAGTGGAGATCATCAAACAGAAACACAGTGTACATATCAGAAGAGGGCCTGGCTTACCAAAAATGACAAACACATCACACTATATGACAGAGGTGGTTCACTTGAACTACCCTTGACATCAATTGTTGAAGTATATAAGCAGGGGACAGTAAGAACAGTGATAATGCTATGGGACTCAAAGGATGAAACGATTCGATCTAATCCACCAAGGAAGTGGGATGCAACAGGTGAAACTGAAAACATTTTGTCAAAACTAAAGCATCAAGACATAGTTTGAGCAACACAAAAGGGCAGGGCAGGATTAGGTGTGATCCTGGTTAAGCCTTTTGCAACAGTAAACCCAATAGAATGAAAAGATGCAGCAAGCAACAATGTTAAAATGAAAGAGGATGAAAAGAGAATATTAAACCTGGTGCAGTGTTTGGTGCAAGGAAAAATGATGAAGTGGGAAGTGTATATCATAGAGAGGAAGATTGGCTGTAAGGAGGTATGGGAGTGGGAGACATCAAGATTAAGTTTTTTTGATCCGTGCAACTTATGATGTGCTACCCTCACCCAGTAACCTGGTGATATGGCATGTATCTGAAGGTGACAAGTGCATATGTGGAATCAAAGGTACAATGAAGCATATACGATCAAATTGCCAATTAGCCCTGAATAGGTATACATTGAGACACAATCAGGTACTGAGGATTTTGCGTGATATCTTAAAGGAAAAACTTGATAGTAACAAGAGTAGAAATAGGCCACAAAAGCGCTCTCAAGAACATCAATCAACTTCCATCAGCAAGGGACACATAGCCTTTAAAGGAGAGAACAGCAGACAATAAGAGATGGAATGAGAACTGCAATATGGCAGCAGATCTCACAGGTTATAACATTTTTTTCCCAATCCCAACAGAGAAGCCAGACATTTTCTATTGGTGTGAAGAAGAGAAGATCATTTACTTGGTGGAACTGACTGTGCCCCATGAGGATAATATGGATGCAGCAGCTGATAGAATGAACAAGACCTGGCATGACTTGAAGAACTGAAGGAAGCAGGATAGAAGGCAATTTACTATCAAAAAGTTGGCTGCTTTTGACACAAAGAAAAAGGAAATGGGCACTGCTGACTTCAAACGCAGAAAGCAATAGCAGCAATGAAGAATCTACAAACTGCCATGGAAAAGGCAAACCATTGGATCTGGTTGAAGAGAAATGATGACACTTGGATCAAAAATTGAATGTATGCTATGTCAACACTACAAAGCCAGTTCAAACGACGAGAAGCTTTACATCAGTGAGGGGGCCGGTGCACAGAATAACATCTACTGTTAAGAGGGAAGCCCTGAGAAGGTGCACATTCTCCAAGTGGAAGAATTATGGCTGTAGGGCACGGAGATCACAATTTAAAGATTTAATAAATCAAAGTAAATATTTATTCCCTAAACATTTTTATGTTTTTTTTATTATGCTACTAGCAACTACCAATTAGACAACCAAGTTTGAATTCCAATTGAATTCATTTCATTCATTTACACAAAAATACCCTTGGAAAAGATATTAATCTCTTCTCCCTCCAACTATGGGTTGAATAGCAGGACAGATTGGGTTCTATAGCCTTGGTTGGCAACCAGTCTACTGCAGAAAGTAATGGCAACCTGCTGCAGAAAAATCTTCTGCCTTGTTAGTCTTTTGAGACATGGCCCAAGCCTGTATCACATATGACTAGCAACTATAAATGATAAAAGTTATAAAAAACATTTTGATTTTCGGATGGTTTAAAATTTTTCAGAACAATTAAAGTTTTTTTTAAGATGATGGTGAAAAAAGTTAGTCTGGAGCAAGATTGATCATCTTCAGTACTCAGATGGGTTACTGCTGGGGAATACCAGTAACCTACATGACAGGCCTGGCAAGACAAGGATGGATACAATCTCACTACTTAAAAAGAAGAATCTGCTATGTTATTGATCTCTGACCTGACATCTTGGCTTCAGTCACTTTCCCATTGCTGTAACATAGCTTCCCTGTGCTTTTTTTATAAATATTTTCATAATTGTTTTGATAAAGTTACTCTGGTACCTAGACTTTTAAATTGGCAACAAGGTCTCATTTCACAGTCGATATAACTAGATGTAGCCTAAATTCTATGCTAATAGTTTAACTCATATTTCTCACTTGTCGAACTTTTTTTCAGCTTCTTGCTTTCAAGTCAACTTTGATCTTGAAAAATTTAAATGCAATGCCAGTCATTATCTACTGTTTTCTTAATTCCTAGTCTTTTATTTTTCTTTCACCTTAATTTGTCTCTTTCTCTCACACACAGTAACATCTGGTTTGGGGTGAAATAATAATGAAAAAAAAATTTAGACTAAAAGATTATATGTGCAAGAACTTAACTGATAGCTCAAAGACCCACTTAGATTTGGGTGAGTGCATTTTAGAAGGTAAGTACTTTGAAAATCTCGCAAGTACACATGAAGGGTTCAAGGCTATTTGAATGCAAAGCATTATCCATTGAGGTTTTCTCATTAACAAATTTTAACTTGACATCATATTAAACAATAAATGAGATTACATAAACCTCTTTAACTAGACAAAAAATAAAAACAGTAGCTGTTCTATCTGTTGACAATTACAATTGGTTATTCATTTCTTTAATTGTACATTAATTCTTACAAGATAAAAAATTCTTCTTCACTACCATACTTTTTTCTGTTATCTCGATAGAATCCACCCCCACAAGTTTTTCTGGTGCAAAATCAGGGCTCTGTTTGAACACAAATTTTGTGAATCTATATAAAGATAGTGACAAACGTGCCAAATACTTCCAGAGATTTTTGGCCAATCTGTTTCCAACATGGCAAATATATTCGACCGGCTCTGGGGAATTAACCCAAAGGGGTTGGCAAACCGTACCCAGATTTGGATATAGGGGAAATGGCTGTTCAATCAATAACTTACTTTATTGTAAACTGATAAGAAATTGTGACCAAGCTTATCTCTTTTTCAACCATTGTTGGCTAGTACCAAGCAATCTTGGCAAGTGAGCTGCAAGCCTTGGTCAGCTAGTCAGAAGAAGAAATCGTAATGATAAAATGATTTGTTTTGTTTCATATTAAAATTTTTATATAAATAACAAATTTGGTCTTGGATTCAATATCAAGGCCACAGAGAGTCATGCTATATTATAGCATGACTCTTTGCATACCTCGATTTACATTTAGTATTAGAATGAAGCTAGATACAAGTATTAGTAATCTATGGTATCTAAGTAAACATTAGTCAGCTGGATACCACAAATTTATATATAAGACATAGAAGGTGGTTTTTGGTAGTATGGTGTCTTCTTTACCTGATAAGTCTTCATTTAGCTCCTTTAACAATGTCTAAAAAAGAACCAATAATATTCACAAACATCACATTGGCATATCAGCAGGACCCAGAATACACCGACTGCAGAGGGTTAAGACCACCTCCAAACAAAAGCAGCACTTACTAAATAAATGTTTACAAACATTAGTTGCTCAAAATGAGTTTGACCATAATTTTTCTTTAAAAAAAAAAAAAAAAAACACACACACACACACATATATATATATATATATATATATATATATATATGAGCCAAAAGCTTAGAACCAACTTAATAAAAAATTATCCAAATGTTGGAGAATTTTTGTCTTTGTTTTCAACTGAAATTAAAGCCAAAATATGATGTTTAGAACGACTCATGATTAAACATAATAGACATTCATTGTCTCTTATATTTAACAGTATATGTTTAGAAAATATATTAAATGTAAAAGACAATGATAGGAAAACAGTATTAGTTGCCAACGCGTTTCATTCAATGTAAACTTTTTCAGGTTAACTCAGAGATTTTATATATATATATATATATATATATGCATGCTATTCTAATTAAAAGAGAAAGCAATTTACCAACATGAACATGCATAGAAAGTTCTTTAATCACTAAATCAACAGTAAATTTATATCCAGGTTCCTACATTTCACTATTCTTGGCAGATCTCAATTATCACAACATGAGATATTTAATAACAAAAACAATGGAAACAAAGAAAAAGAAACTACATTAAATAAGCTAGAGACTATATACCCAAAACATTAAAAAAAAAAATTACCAACACCCCTTTTCATTTGTGCATATGTGTAGTTGCATCAATGTAAACATCATTCTAGTCTGACAAGGCCAAAAGAATGAAATGCACCACATAAAAACGTTTCCACTTTGTCATAGTTTTATTGTCCTTGATATATCAAAGTTTATAGATTGTTTTCCAGAACTAAAATATAAACAATCAAAATTTACATAATCCAAAACCAATTAAATGTCTATAAATTCAAATATGATTAAACAAAAATTTTTGACATTGGATAACCCAACCAGGGTAGACATGTCATGAAATCAACCAACCCAATATTATTCTTTTTTTTTTTTTTTTAACCATTTCACCCAAAGCAAGGTGATAAAACCACTAAACCATAAGGAAGAGAAAGAAACTGACAAATTATTGAGGAGAGAGAGACAAGGTTTAACAAAAAAAAATTCAAGGAGAAATGATAACAAAAGAAAGCAAGAACCCATCAAGAGGGTTCAACAAGTAAGATGTGTGAGAGAAAAAAACTGTTAACATAGAACTTAGCAGTTTCATCAGTAAAATGGTGAGACCTAGCTGCCAAAAAGAAATTTCATCATAACAATTACTTATAAAAAAGGCACAAGAAAACTGTTACAGTGGTGGGAAAGTAACCAGAGTCGAGACACCCAGTCAGGACTGATGACATTGGAAATTCTTTTTTTGGTTTTCAAGAAACTCTACATACATAACCAAGAGTTTTAATTCTATTTCAGAAGCTAAGTGAATTTGTCATTCATTTGGTATTCAGATTTATTTATTCAAATTTGATAATTTAAAATATATTTTCTAAGTAGGAGACAGAGAAAAAAAAAATCAATTTTCCTTATTAGATTATGCACAAATTCTTATTATAAAGGAAAATCAGAATAAATAAGTGATTGAAAAATTAGTTTTGGAAGTGAGAGTTTACAAGAATTACCATTAGTTTTCTTGTCTTCCAGAAGCATACCCTTTGGCTTTTCTTGGGCATCTGTTGCACACCAGAAGACTGATAAATCTTATTTTAGAGAGGCATTTATATCTCCCTCCACACACATGTCCAGTTTTTTATGTTCCTGTATTCCCTCCACTCTACTGATCTCTGTGCTAACCTCATGACCTCTCTTTGCACTACCATTTCTATGGATTCCAAAGTTCATTGTCTGCTACTTCTTGATTAATGTTATCTACTCACTACTAATATCCAAACTTGATGTGCTTATTGGGACATCTGAACAATCTTTTAATCTTCTTATTTGCCACTACTCCTATTATTTTGAATCCATTTCACAAAAGATTTTAATTAGACCTATTCAAAATAATAGTGAAGATTTAAGTTTTACAACCAAGAAACAACTTATTTACAGCTGTACTAGTGTTCACTGGCCTTCAGGCATCTGTCAATTTGGGTAATCTTCAGAGAATTTCAAACAGAACCCTTTATTTAATCTACAGGGATATACTGTTCTCATTCTACTATTCATATCTAAGGATATCTTGTCAACATGGATAGATGTTTGAACAATAAAAGTTAGGACAACAAATAGATGCAGTTTTTAATTTGAATGTAATATTTTTCAGATGGTGTAATGGTAATAACCCAGAAAGAGAAATCAGTAAGCCAAGTTCAAATTCCAAGATTATTATACTTTCACACAGACACTCTTTGTAAATGTATGAATCCATCTCTTCTACCCCAGTTATGGGTAAAATAGCAAGGTTGAGTAGACCATCTAACTCTGGGTGGCAGTCAGACTAGAATACTACTCTAAATTCAAAATTGTATGGTCCTGGTAGAGCATACTTGAACTCTAAAGTTTGCTGAGCATAGTTGCAGTATAAACTATAGATTGTGTATTTTGAAGAAACAGAAATAGCCTGAACAGATGTGCATGTGTAAAAAAAAAATGTTAAAGATAAAAAAATGATCCTGATTTGCAGTGTGACAATTAAAACAGTTCTGATGATGTAATATGTGTAGAGAATATCAGTACAAAAAAATTGTCTTCATTTACAGCTTACATATTGCTATAATAAAACTTGCATATTTATTATATACAAAAACTAAAATGGTAGAATAAGTTTAAAAAAAAAAATTGCGAGTCAATAAATGAAAAGTTTAACTTTCTCTACTAGTTTAATTGCAAAAAAGAAAAATGAATTCAAAATTACCAGTAATCATAAGTTACAACAATATAGGAAAAATAGAAAAAAAAAGAACAGAACATTTCTCATAATTTAAACACACTCCCTGAGATATGTATTTTTTAAATACTTAAATCACCCAAAATAGTTCCTAATTTGGAAGTCACCAAGCAGGACATACCTTAACTCCAAGAATCTAGCAGGTGTGTTATTTTTATTTTCTTGATAAATTTAGTCAAATCATGCTTAAAAAAGAGAGAGAGAAAGTTCAATCACTGAAATCAGCAATGTTGAGTCCAGTCAGTACTTAGAAAGGGAACCACTTAGGAACACCAGGTGCTATAAGCAATCACCCACAATCTGAAATATGTTTCAGCTTTAAATAACCCACATAGGGTTGGTAAGCTGTAAAAAAATAAAATAAAGAAATCAATCAACTGTATTGATAAAAATCAAACAAGGAGTCTCAAAGCTCTCCATTATATTAGAAATGCTTTCACTCTGTTGCTCCTGTTTGGATCAAGTGGCACTTTTTAAACGTGAAAATTGGTGAGAAAGACAGGCTGTGTCAGGCTACAGAGCCATCAAACCAGAAACAGGCTGGGATATGAGGCATTGCCAAGATGAAGAGAAAATAAATATTGGAAAGCCATCCATTATAAATGACGATGTAGGGAGTTAATGGCATAGTGCGGAAGAAGGGAAGGTGGGTAACCAGTAATGTGTGTGTGTGTGCCCACCTGAGACAATCACATCACAAGAACCAATCCTTTTTTTTTTAAAATTTAATTCCTTATAAAGTTAGCATACTAAGATATTTTTCCGTTAAAAATTATTCTTTTAAGACTGTTTTTTCAAGAACAAAACTTGTTATCACCACCACACAAGAAATAAAATAAAAAATCATTTTATAACAAGATTCCAATAACAATAGAAAGGAAAAGAAAAGAGATGAAAGAGGCTTAAAAAATAATACTAGAGCATGGACTGCACCTATTTGAAAAAGAAAGTAATAGTACTGCTGCAGACAATGCAGCACTTATTGAGAGTGGTTTTCATCCATCCTTCCAGTCCAGTGTTCATTTAAAAAAAAAAAATGTCAATATTGAACAATAACAGTCAACACTAGTCAGTGTCTGATGTGTAACAAACGTAAATATAAAACTGGAAAAAAATTAGAGATCACTGTCTATGGTGTGTGGTGGAGGGATAGAATTAGCTTTGACAAAAAAAAAACGCAAGAATTTGGTGCAGTCTGCTAATAGACAAAAAAAAAATAACACATATGTGGAAAAAGGGTAAGAAAAAAAATGAAGATGACTTTCTGAAATATAGTTGTCACTTACAGCCAAGCATCGTTTTTTTAAAGTGTTTTGTTGACAGTTTTAAAAGGGTAACCACGAACAGTAGTGAACAAGAGTGTTCTTTTGTCATCTTATGAGAAGTGTGTACCGAAGAGAGAGACGCAAATTACGCTAAACAATAATGTTTGTTTACCCGCTCCCCCACAAGAGGGAGTTGTGACACAAGGTCAGTTTTTAAAGTGGGGAACACGAGCGCAGACACTTAGGTTCAATGCTCAAAAATTGCCCAGCTACCGCAGAACTGGACGCTAGAAAGGTGTTGGAATTTATTTAATAAACAAATTTAATTTAATAAGTGATTTTTTTTTTAAAAGAAAAACGTAGAGATAAGTTTTAAAAATAAGGTATTCTTTATTTAATTCTTTTTTAATTTGTTTATAGAAAATATAGCAAAATAACCCTCTAAAGTACATTTTATAAAAAATAAAAATTAAAAAGAAGCAGGTAAGTAAATAACGAATCAAATTTGGCAAGAGATGTCAGCTCCTCAAATCAAAATTTAAAAAAAGAAAACAGAGAAAGAATTCCAATCTATTCTTTATAGAATTAAGTTTCAACTGCAGCGTCATGTGTGTTAGAGAGGACATTTCTTTCCCTACAGAGAAGAAAGGAAGTTTTGTGTAGGTATGTTGCATACAGAAGAAACAGCAAGAGAAAGAAGAAAGTGACACTACCTGCTCTGCTGATCTCGACTATATATGACACGGAGATAAGCATGGGCCGTCCTAAATAAATATCTCTAGCTACAACTCGACATTCCAGCAGAACTTTGAAATAAAAGAGAGAGAGAGAGAGAGAGAGAGAAAGAAAGAAAACTAAAAGCACTGGAGAAGTTTAGAGCTGACACAAATAGTTTCTTTACCTAAAAAACAAAGAACAAAAATTCCATTAGTCATTACTATTTTGCAAATAATAAATAAATAACTGGTGAAACGTGGCACTAGCCATATTTTTCATGCCAAAGTCGTTAAAAATATATAGCCAAGTTCGAAAGATGACGCTACTTCGAGCGAACCAGAGTTATTCCGAACACTGACAGGTAAAAAAAAAAGTAAAAACGAACAAAAAGGTAAGGCAGGTAATAGGTAGAATCGTATCGAACCTTGAACTTAGCCAAACTTTTCTTTCCCCCCCATCCAGTTAAAAAAATGTGACCATTTTTCCATGACGTTCTGGAAACATTAAAAGTAAAACTAGTTAAGGCAAAGTTTGTATCATTTCAATATTTTTTTACTCCTTACTAAAAATAATTTCCAGTCCAATCAATAATTGAAAAATTAACATTTGATAAAGAAAAGCATCAAATGCAGAACAGAACCAAATAATGAAAAACAAAACTTCGCAACAACTTGTTTTGAGGAAGAAAATTAAACATCTGGATGCTTGTTTTTAAACAAAGAAAAAGAAACTAGTAACAATATAATATCCGGCGGTAAAATTCGAATCACCACAGAAAACTGTATTTTTTTTAACATCACTCCAAATATGAGAGACGGTAAAAATAAAGTAACAAAATAACCTAACCAAATGACGAAGAGTTTCAAAATAATTTTTGGGTTTAAATTCCTGGTCACATACACCAAATCTAACGGTGTATAATTGTCAAGTTTACCACTTTTTGAAGTTATTTAATAAACAAACAAAATGAAAGGGTGTACTTGGAAATCCATTTTTTCTGCAAGAGTCGAAAGCCACTCGGCCAAAAGTGTCGCCATGTGATATAAGAGACACCCGCCATGTACATAAATATTTCTTGTATACCCAAAGGTAAGAAAGTAAGGTAGATCGACAAATAATTGTAGATAAAGGTAAAACACTTACAAGATTCCCAAAAACTCATCAGAGGATCAACTCGAAAGACAGAAAAGTCGGCCAGTCAATATTTTTTTGCGGTAGAAATTTAGGCCAAACGTTTTTTGTGGTAGTGGTCGCTATGTTAAAAGGAGATAAGGATAAAGAAGAATGATTATGATGATGATGATGATAAAAACCGAAAGAAGTAACTCGACTACCAGACAAACTTAGAGGTGGCGTGAATGAGAGAAAAAAAGAATGGGGTACTTTAAGGGGGAAAAAAAGTCATATTCTTCTTTTCAAATAAAAGAGCGCCCTTTGTACCGAAAAAGCAATTCCTTCACATACAGGTAGTTTTTCAGCAGAATTCTTTGATGGTTTTTTTTTCTAATACATTTTTAAAATAAATCAAACAATAATAAGATATTTATTTGTAAGAACATAATTTTGCATTTTAGCACTATTTGCTTTATTTTTTATTTTTATTTTATACTTAATTTAACTTAATGAAAGAATTCGAATAAACAAAAAATTCGAAAGCAGACGAAATCAGTTCCAATTAAATAATTTAAAGAAAAAAAATACCAATCTTAAACTTAATTCAAATAACCTGAATTATTCCTCGGATGATCAGTGCCTTTTTAAATTGACAGTCAAACAAAAACAAAAACTTAGTATAAAGAAAAAAAAATCCCGAGAAAGAAGGATAGAAACGCCGATATTGCAGAAAGAAAAGTTTTGGGAGTTAATGTCAAAATTCGTATAAATTCTTGCCTAACATGGAACAACTACAGTGTACAAACAAACCAATTCGACAGTTATACAATTTTAATTAACTTCAGCTACTTTTGAACAGAGATTTTTACATCATTACTGTCCACCCATAGTACAAAAAGTGGGTCAGTTTAAAAAAAATATTTTAACGCGGTATCTTAGCTATTTTTAAAGAAACGATTTTTCTTAGAATTGATTGTTATTCTTGGCTCGAAAACCACCCTGATTTCAAAACTGTCTCAAATTGCAAATAATATATTATTAAAAATAAAATAAAAATGAATAATTACGAGTGTGACAAACAGGTAAAAATTTTGGTATTTTCAAACAATTTTCGTTTCCAAAAACTAAAAGGCATATTTTTATAATTTTATTATTATCTGGTGTTACACGGTAATCTAGAAGTTTTTTGATTTAGTTATTAGTACTAGTAATTTAAAAAAAAAACAAAAAAACATCTCATACAATTTGATAAGAAACATTAATCAACCTTGTCTTGCAACACAAGAAATAATTTTTAAGTTAAAAAATAATTTGAAAATGGTTTGAGAATTACTAAATGTGTGTGTGTTTTACACACACAATGTTTTTTGACTGAATACAGGAAGTAAAAAAAAAATTAAATAAGTCTTTCGGCTTGGACAATTTTATCCATTTTACAACTTTTAATGGCACTTTCAGAAGTAATAAAACATTTTTTAAATAATTAGAAAACGACACTAACGTAAAAAAAAAAATAGATTCTAGTTCCTAATGCTTTAAAAACAACTCAATAATCAATCAGGTGATAAAAACAAATAACTCTCTCTAGCTCTTACAATGTCTCTCTACTTTCTCAATTGCAAGAGCAAAATAAATCGAAATTGTGTTCCTATTTTTATTTCTTATTGAAAAGAAAATGCCTCCCATGCGTGCAAGGTTTTATTTTTTTTTAAGAATTCTTTGTTTTCTCAAAGAACTACAGCTCCAAACAAAGTTTTAAATAAAGTACCCATTCACGATATGAGACTTGGTAAACAAACAACGCTTTTTTCGAACACGTGAGCAGCAGCAGCAGCAGCAGCAGGTGTTGTTGAAGTCGCGGCTCTATGGACGAAGATGTCCCCCGCACCTGTGTGTACGCTTGATGCCTGCCAGTCACTCGATCGTGCTTCTCCAGGTTTCTAAATTCTAACACTTTCTTTTTTGTCCGTTCTTCTCAATAAACAATCGTTGTAAATAAAAAAATAAATAAATTGGAGCAAAGAGACAGGATGAAGTATAAAACAATTTGATCTAAGAGCTTAATCGAATTTTTTTTTTTAAATAATATCAAAAAAAAAAAAAAAAAAAAAAATTCCGAAAACAAAACTACGAAAAAATCTGACCCACCACCACGAACAACGTCAGTTGTTACGTTGTACACAAAAGCTGAAAACTTGAAATCCATTCCTTTATAAAATTACATTTTGTTTTTCTTTCATTTACGTTTCTTTTCAAGTCTTGAAGTGGGTGGGGGGGTTCTCTCAGTCTTGGAGTAACATTTTTATACAGATGATATATATATTGTTTACTCACCTTTAGGCTTTAAATGTTGGAAATTTAGTAAAAAAAAATCAACAATCGTAGAAGAGGGTGAGGGAATGGCGATATATGTGGTGATATGTCCTTGAGGGGGAAATGGGGGCGGGGAAGAGAAATAAAAGACAAAAAAACTCCTTTCTCTTCTTGTTCTTAGTGTTTTTCTTCCTCCTCAGTTTCTTTTTCTTCTTCTTCCTCCTCCTCCACCACTTCTTTTGCTAATTGCTTTAGTTTTTACCTTCTTTTTCTTGTTTCTCTGCCTTCGGCTCCTTCTCTTCTGTTGGTGGCGGCACCAACACTAAGAGTCTGTGAAGAGACCAACATTTAGTGCAGGTCGCCTACTGATGGCCTGCACTCGGCCCTTCACTTCTATAGGACAGTCTGCATCTATTTCCTTTTTTATCATCAACAGCATCACCGCTGATTTCTTACTTTTACCAACACTGTCTTTTTCTTGTACTTGCTTTTCTCTTTTTTGTCTTGGTCCTATTGTAACTTACACTTCTCTATTAAACGACCCATGTTTGAATTATTTATTCTGGTCCAACAACCACTGCTGCCATTATTATAACTCCAAAGCTTGCATGATGGCGGTGGTGGTAACAGTAAGAAAACAACGTGGTTCCATCAGCAGCTATCACTCTCTCTCTCTCTCTCTCTCTCTGGTTCTATTCTTCCTTCTAACCTACTCTTTCACTCTTCTTCCATAAACTCGATTCCTTTATTTTTTTCCCCTCACCCCCCGATCCCTCCCCGTGTGTGACCGTCTTCTTTCCCCACTCGTCTTCTATTGTTTTCTTTCAATCTTTTTTTTCTGTTTTTCCGCTCCTCTTTTGCTCAGGCGTTGCCACCTACTTGATGGTAATTTTGGAAGGATAACCGTCTTCATTCCATCTAACAACTCCAACATAACTCAATAAAATGTTACATTTAACTTTTTTTAATTGTTGAACGACAAAAAAACATTTCTTCTAGGTAGAATTTAAAAAAAAAAAACTGTTTCCAAAGAGAAGGAATTGTTTTTTTAAGAAAAAAAAAACTATAGCATTTAACTTAAGTTGGCTGTCATTTATTAAATTAAAAATGCTAACTAATGTCAAGCTGTCTAAGCAACATTTCTTGTAGTTGAGTTGTTTTTTTTTTAAGTACAAAGTTCTGATAGTTTTTTAAGCGTTGTATTGTTCTAACAGAATATTTGCAGTTGTTTTACCACTTGTGGCATTTATTACAAAAGTAGAAAAACAAACATTGTCTACTGGGATGGGACCGTTACTTCTGGGACAAAAACTGATGTTGAGAAAAACACGACACTACAGAATTTCATTTAAATCAATTCTTGTTTGTTTTATTATTCATCTGCAAGTTTAGCTATAAAGCTATTATTTCCTTCTAAACTGGTGACTGCTATCAAGTTTTAATTCTTAGGGACATATTCGATTACACAAGTCGACCATGAAATAAATGCTGGTGTTTCTTTTTGGACTCAACCAGCTACGAATACTTTTAGTTTTTTGGAAGAAAAAAAAAAAGATAGGAAATTTGAAAACTTTGCTTAAAAAAAAAAAAAAAAAAAAGAATATTTGAAAATGTATATTTTTTTTTTCATTCAAGTGTGTTTATTTTACTAATATTTGAAGATTTTAAAACGAATTCCTTTTAACTTTTTAATCAGACATGTTTTAGTTAATTCCAACTAAAAATTGACGTTCGTAAAAAAATCCTTTTTCGGCTTCTTAAAATTGAGTTTTCAGACTATTAAAAAAAAGACAATGAACTGGAATGATCCTCTTCGAATCTTAAACAAAATAGACAGCCACGTCATTTTCAAACTGAAAAAAAAAAATGCAATCTGTCCAGTGGGCTACTCTAAAAGTTATTTCTCCCTAGTAGAGTTTTGTTTGAGGCATGGGATATAAAAAACCAAAAACCCTCATCAAAATTTTTATATGCTTCCTTAGCTTAACTTAATAAAATAATATAAAGAACGGTAAGGTAAGTCGTATGCTAAGGTAAGGAAGGATAATGGAGTGATGAGAGATGGTAGAAGTTGAAGGTGGCAGTGAGCAATCCTACCAGCTGTAACACCTGACCTGATCGGTATCACTAGTAGCACCTGAACCATGTTGCTACCTTTTTCTCTCTATCTCTTCACAATTACTCTTGTTTGGCCACTTTTTTCCCTTTTCTTGTAATTATTTACAAAAAAGCACTTTTCATAAAATAACTGAGAAATGCTAGGCCTAATGGTAAGGTAACAATTGTCTACAAAATTGGAGAGACATTTTTTACTTTTTTCACAATCTAAAAAAATGAAAATTAAACTAAAAAATGAAGATGACAATGGTGAGCCATTATTTTTTAGAAATATATCTGACTGATAGTAAAGATTGTAATTTATCTTGTTATTACAACTTTTAAAAATGTTTTAAAACGACGGTAAAAAAATATAAAAATAAAGAAACAAATTAAATTTTGAAGTTGAGTTATTTCTTTGCTTCATTTTTATTTGTAAAAATAAATGATTTAAAAATGTATTGTAGAATAGATCTACAAACAATTGTTTCTTCCATGCATCGTTTAACACTTAAAGAACAAGATTTAAAATTTCCTTTTTTTTTTAATCTCAAAATTTAAGAGAAAAAAAAAATTATTTTTTTTGTTTTATCCTCTGTCATAATTTTACCTCTATATCCAATAATTTATTTATAAGAACCAAAGTTAGTAAACTTTACGTCTGTGATTAAAAAAAAGTATAAAGCAAAATTCATAACTATCTCCAGATCTTTCCACATGGTGCACACCTTGACGTCACTCTCTCTCTCTAATGGCGTGGTTATATTACTTTTTCAAACCTGTTTGTTCGTTTTGTCTTTGAGAACTCTGATTGGAAAAGTTTATCAGTCTTTGTTCTATTCTTGCTAAAAAATGTTAACCATTTACTAAAAAAAGAAGTAGTGAAGCCTTTTTTAAAAAAATAACTAAGATGTGTCTTGTTGATTGTTATTTTTTTTTTTTTTTTGTTCTGGCACAACTGAAAACAAGTGAACACGGGCATCGATTGGTTCTTAAAACTTGGCATAAAAAGTACGTTGAGTCCATCCAGGTAGTATGAGGTAGAAAATTGTTCTGTTTTCATGGGACTTGTGATCACATTGATTGTGACCTGGATTTCTAGACATTGCAAAAAGAACAAAACAACTGATAAACCAGCTGCCTTGGTACTTTGATTCCCTGAGTAAACTATGTGGAAAATGAGTTTATTAAATTATTAAATTACAACAGTTAAAACAAATACTGAAACAAAACAAAAATACAATTTAATTCTTTCAATGAACGAAATAATTTTCTAGAATAAAAAAAGATAGAAAGGTTGTGGCATTTTTCAAATAAATAAATACAAATTCCATTATTGAATAGTGGGGAGGATTTCTTTCTTTTTTTCTCTTCTCATACTTTTTAACACACATGGGCCCGTTTCGTCAATTTATTTATAATTTATTTTATAACACTTACTCTAAGACTGAATAAATAGAAGTGAAAAAATTATTTATTGAAACTTAGATTTAATTATTTTTTTAGAACGTAAGTTTTTTAATTTAAAAGTTTTAAATAAAATTTAAAGAATTATTTTTCCAGTGACACCTGAAAGAAAAAAAAGAAAAGCAATCAATTTAACATTTTTCTTTTTGTTAACTGAGTTAACTCTTTTCCAGTAAGTGAAAGTGCATTAGAATTTTTAACCATAAAAATAGCCAAAGTGTGTATTTTTTTTTATTTCGTAAAAAAAAAAAAAAATTTACCATTTTTTTTATTGGTGTGGTTTGTGAATTAGTTCGCTTCAGCTTTCACTGATTTAGTCATCTGTATGTTATATATTTTACTTGTCTTTTCAAACTTTTTCCCTCCACAGTCCACAACCTACGAGTGATTTAGTGGGAGATGAGATAGGCTGACATATTTAAAGATAAAAAAAAAATCATGTTGGTATTATTTTTAATTGCTCAAATTAAGAGTGTTTTATTATATATAAGAAATGGATACTGGTCAGGTCAAGTAATAAAAAAAAAATTGGTGCCTCAAAGTGGTGTAAGCAAGGAGTTGAATTTTCATTGGGTGCTCTTGTACCAAAACTCAAAAAACTATTCTTATTCAATAACTATGTGAACGTAAAATTCCAATTTTGTCGACGTATTAATTAAAAGCATTTAAAAATTCCAATCAGATATTTAAAAAATAACTTTTTCTTTGTGTGTGAGTGTTTTAAAAGAAAATCTGCTACAAAAAAGCTTGAAATAAAAAACCAACAAAATAAATAATTAATAACACACAGCTAAGGAAGAATGGCTCAACAAATTTGAAATTACACGGAGAGCCGTTTTTTTTAATTGACAAAAAAAAAAGCCACTATTGTCACCTCTTATTACCGATAAGAACTATTGAACTTTAAAAAAAAAAAAAAGGAAAAATAACGTCTTTTAAATCTGCCTTTCTCTATTTTCAATTAACATTTAGATCACGGAATAAACTGTAACTTTTATTTTTATACCTGATACGTGATATATCTTACCTACCACTATATTTGTAAAAAAAGGTACGTTTACTATTCTTTCTGCAATGCTGTTGGGTGGTGTAATAATAAAACTAGAGACTCTCTCTCTCTCTCTAGTCTCTAGTCCAATGAGTGCTGCTACGAGTTAGACGTACATAACAACACAGCACAGGTAAATGAGTTGACAATGAAGTGTTGCTAATGTTTACGTAGCACTGAATAGCTTCAACTTGAATTGCTAACTTTTAAATCTACCAAAACATCACATGGTTAATTGGTCATATTAGTTTTTTAGTTTACAAATGCTGCACTACTATATGTAGTGTAGATTTTATACAAATTTAAAATCCAAATTTCCCGCCTGTTTGTTTTTTGTTGATGTAATGTCCCCCCACAATTAGTTACTAGCCCGATCACTTTGAAAAAGACTTCAAGCCTTTCGTTTACCCATCTGGCATCACTTGAGACAATAGAAGTGGAGTGCTTTAAAAATAGAATCTTTTTTGGTTGTTTTAACGAAATAACGCAAACTTAACGTACAAAAATTAATATTGTTTAGGAAAATTTAAAAAGAAACTGCGAAAAGAAAATCTGAAAGTATAAAAGAATAAAGTTCCTTAGGCAATGTATAAACGACGCACAAACACTAAAACATTGATTCCCCACCCCCTCTGCGGTTAAAATATTTTTATGAAATTGAAAGATTCGGTTGGGGTGGTGGGGTGCACGTAAAACATACTCGTTATCATTAAGATGCTCTTCTGAAAAATGCCTAGTGTTGACCGTAATAATGAGATATTTTTAAAACAAAAAATTCTTAAGAGAAGATACAGTTTCTCCCCCGAACTCTCATAAAAAAAATGTTAACAAATTAGATAATTTTAACGTCTTTACCAGCTAAAAAAGCCACAGCTCACCAATTCTGCAGGTGTTTAAGAAATAAACTTTGTTAAATTTACTTTCAAAGTTCTTTTTTCTCTCGACTTTTTAATTCGATTTTTATTTTGCATCATCCTTCAAACAAAATCTTTAAGTGGTTTAAAATTACTAATTTAAAAGCTACTTAAGTTAAGTGAGGTTGCGCCTCAGACAATAAAGTCAACAGTCCAACACCTAACAGATTGCATTCGTTTTGAAAAAATTAAACAGAAATAATTAATCTAAGTTATCCCTGACAATAAAAGTAAGAGACAATGGTTAGTCGTTATATATGAAAGTAGTCTGAAGACTGTTTGGTAAAAAGGTGGGTAACTTAAATTAAAATTGATTACCTGTGATATTCTGTAATCTTTACCCACAGCTAAACAAAGGTGTTACACTGAAAAGCACAATAATAAATTGCTATTTCAATCTAAAAAGTCAATTTAATAATAAATGTCAGTAATTCCACAAAAAAAAAAAAAAAAAGGCTTCAAGATACTGTTAAAATGAACAAAATGAAAAAGAAACTAATTTATGTTGTTGGAAATTTTTACATAACGAATACATTGTCATTATTCTAAAAATTATTCATGCTAGTATCCTCATCTTTATTATTTTTAACACAATGTTCTTTGACTTTCTTTAGGCCAAAACAACCTATAATCATCATTGCCTGTCAGGTAGTATTAAAGAAAAAAAAGATGATCAACTAACAATAGAAATCATTTATACCCAAATGTCAAAGACTAACTTTTTAAGTCAGTATGTGAAACTTTCATCAATGAGTAAGTTTTTTTTTTTAGTTTTCAAATGGATGATACTCAAGATTTGCTGAATGCGGAATATACTTAAGGTTGAAAACACAGAACTTGTAGTAGAAATAACAAAGATACTAGTTAAAGTAATTTGGAAAATAATGTATCTTTATTATGTGGTAGAATTGTTATTGTTGATCCTAATCAACTCAAAATTTATTTCTGCAAAAGCCACACAATATTTTTTTTTTTACATCACTTATTTTAACTGAACCTAACTAATCATGAACCTTCAGAGAGAGCATTCTTTACCCAAGCAAAATTTTTTTGGCTACTTACCAGAGGGACATATTGATCAGTCATTGATTGTTCTATGAGAAATATCAGTTATTAGTAGGATTCAAGTATTTTGAAAGCTTTCATATTTTTTTTATTTATATGAGTGAAATTATTATACTAACAAAACTCAAGTGAATAAACAGCATTAAAATTTGGATCCCTAACCATAGAAGAGACATTCATTTTATGGCTCATTAAAAGGAAGTCCCACCCCACTCCATTTGAAAATTAGAAATTATTAATGCATGCTAAAATGCTTTAACAATCAAAAAGTTGAAATAAATTTTTAAAAGTTGTCAACCTTATATGAGTATCTTGCTAATATTTTTAGACTGCCAAATGATCTTTGCTTCTAATCAAACTGGTCAGCAGTATAAGGAAATATTTGTTATGATAAAAAAATAATAATGAAATAAATTGGGCACATTTTTTTCTTCTCACTGAATTGTTTCTACCCTCAATTTGTTTCTCTTCCATATTATAAACCACTCATGTTTATATTCCCAAGTACACATTGTCAGTGGCAGACTGGGTCTAAAAATATTGGTTGCCAGGAGACAAAGGCGTCCATACCCACAACTATAATGCTATCATTTAATTTTCATAATGAATAACATTTTCAAAAAATATTTATGGAAAAAAAGGTAACAATTAAATATTTTGTAAATACAGAATGTTATAATTTTAAAAAATTTTAATTGGTTGATATTTTTAAATAATTTCTTGTTACCTATTTAGGATGTGGTTTCCGGCTTTCTCTTTTCCAATCTTCTCACTTTGGTTTCTTTTTTTTCAATTGGAGTAGATAGATCTATCTATCGCCCGGTTCACACTCCACCCACATCTATTGAACAGGTTAAGAGGCTCATCCCTTGTTCCCTGTTTAGGATGTGGTTTCTGGCTTTCTCTTTTCCAATCTTTTCACTATTATGTAGCCCCCTGCACATCAGTAGTGTTACCGTCTTGCTCGGGGTGATACGATTAAAAAAAAAAAAAAAATTTACATGTTAACAGATAAATCAAATAAACATTGCATGCAGTTCACTACATTAAGAGCAATTGTTTCTGTTCAGTAGATGAATGTGCAAATTTACCAATAATTGCTTCTGCATCTAATTCATCTAATAATCCCTTTTCAATGGGTAGCAACATGTAAGATTCCAAATTCTCCTCAGACATCCAATTTCTTAACCTTGTGTTTATGATCTTTAGCTTTGAAAATGTCCTCTAATAGTGTACAGATGACTTTATTAAGTTTTTATTCGTTTTTGTCCCTAAAGCAATTGTTTGTGTTTGCTTCTTTATGAATTTTATTTGATATAGGAGGCCCACTTGCCATTGAGTCAGTTGACACTCAACTTGTCAGAAATACACTGAGGGATTATGATCTAGATCACTAGCTCTACTTTTTTTCTTTTAAACCCATATACAACTTTTACTCTTTTTTTTTCTTTTTTTTTGTAGCGCCCCATAACCATTTGATAAAAAAAAAAAGCTTATTTTTTACTAATAGATAAGTTTAGGAATCATATAGAAACAATAAATGCATATGCTCTATTTTGAAGTAAAACTAATTTAATGAAAATAAACTTGAATTTAACAGCTAAATTTTATGGAACATTTATGTATACTAGTAAAATAACTCATAATAAACCATTTTAAAACATGTAACCTCTAATTTACTGTTTATTTGTGTGAACCCCAGTAATATTACAAGGACCCCCAGGGTCTATATGCAATCCACTTGAGAACCAATTGATCTAGATAAAGACAACACTTAAAAAATATTAATTAAAAAGAAAAGAAAAGATTTTTTATCATTACAAAAAAAAAGAAAAAAATCCAATTCCAACTTCTTGATAAATTCAAAATCTGCTTTGGTAAACTTTTTTTTTTCTTTCTCAATTATTTGTTTATAGGAAATCCTCTTCATAACTCATTATCATTTGTTTCTTCCACCTGAAGCAGATTACAGCTAATTTCGCTTATTTCATGCCATTTATCATGATCTTGAACAAGCCAACAGACAAAGTGTAAATAACCACTCTCTAAGATGTAACCAGTTTGTCTTTCATTCTTTGATACTATTTGTAAAAAAATCCTTGAAATTATCAGGGCACAAAAAGATCTAGTTCAGGGATTGGTAAATTTTGTGCCTGGAAAGAAAAACTGAAGAAAATCAAAACAAAAGTGAAGGAATAACATAATTCTATGGTTACCAACTAATGTGTGCCAAACACGAAATAAGCATCAAATTTATATTGTTGCATAGTCTGAATATTCTGTGGTGCCAATGAGTTAAGGTAAATTTAGCTTTTATTATTATTCAGATATTTCTCTTATAAATTTTTGTTTTAATTTTTTAATGAAAATGTCAGGATATAGATTTAATTTTTAAACTCATCACTTTGTTTTTCATGTCTATATCTTTAATTGCATTTAGTGAGTCACCAGAATTCTTTAGACATACTGAACTGGTAGTACTGAGTTGTGGGATTGGAATGTTTCTGATGATTCAAGCAATTTTATGAGTGGATGACTAGGTTAGATATTAAATTTCTATATACTCACATTAAAAATGTTTTAATTTATTAGAACCCCAACTAATTAATAACCCCAACTAGTTAATAAACTAAAAGACAAATTTACCTCCACTAACTTATATATATATATATATGGTTATACATGCACATGTACATATATTTCTGGTGTTAATAAAACAGTGCTCGATGTAATTTAACAGAGCTATATATATATATATATATATATATATATATATATATTATCATACATGTATAGGTGTTTATAAGAACCTGATGAGTGCATAGTGCATGAAACTCAGTCATGCTATAGACATAAAATAATGTATGTAAGTATATATATATATTTTATTTTTTTTTCGTATCACCCCGAGCAAGGCTGTAATGCCACTGATGTGCAGGGGGCTACATAAGAGTAAAAAGATTAAGTAGAAGAGAGGGAAGAGGAAGACGAACCAGTTAGAAAGGAGCAAGAGAAGGATGGGAATACAGTTGTGATGACAGTTGCAAAGGTGGAGAGAAAGGAAAGGATATACGGGGTGGTGAAAGAACTAGAGTCAAGTGGTTAATAGATGAAAAAAGGACTAGCTATCAACTGCAAGGAAATGGAAAGTATGGCAATCAGCAAGAGGAAAAGCTAAAGATGCAAGTTACAAATAGGAAATATAAATATCAAGCAGATGCAGAAGTTTAAATATCTGGGAAGCATTTTAACAGGATGTAAAATACAACACTAATATTCAAAAATACATTGGACTAGCAAAAGAAGCATTCCAAAAAATAAGCTTCCCCTATTTCACTCTAAACATACCACAAGTATTCCAAGCTCTCCTTTCTTCTTATGTGTCCAAAGAATTCCAGTTATCTTTTTTTCATTCTGAGTTCTGCCATTTTCTTCCTTGTTGCTTCATCTGTAGAATTCTCAGTATCCTTCTGTAGAACCACATTTATGGTACCTGTGTTTTCCTCATCCATTAGAAGATTGTCCAGCATTTATTACCATTATAAGAGCATGAATATCACATAGCAATCTAGCACTCTTCTTTTTCTGTTTCTCGGCATTTTGCTTAATTTTTGGAATTCTAGTTCAATGTATTTTTGAATATTAGTGTTGCATTTTACATCCTGTTAAAATACTTCCCAGATATTTGAACTTTTGCACCTATGTAATATTTATATTTCTTATTTGTAACCTGCATCTTTGGCTTTTCCTCTTGCTGATGACCATACTTTCCATTTTCTTGCAATTAATAGCTAGTCCTTTTTTCTTGCTCCACCAACACAATGTCATTCATCTGTGTATCTTATAGTTAAGATTATGCTCACCAATGATAAATCCTGGTAGGGTTTTCTAGTTCCGTTACAATAGTGTTGCTGTAGAGGTTAAATAAATCTAAAAAAAAGATATATCCTAGTCTCATCCCCTATTTTTGCGTAACTCAGTCACTTAAGCACCATACATGATATATGCTTGAGCGATCATATCTCAATAAAAACATGAGTGACTGGACAGAAATTTTTTTCCGCAGTAGGTTGCCATTAATTTCTGTGGTAGATTGGTTGCCAACTAAGGCTTTAAAGTTAGTTAATCCATAGCTGGACTAAAAAGATGAATTAATACTTTTTCCAAGTGTATTTGCATGGAAGTGAATGCAATGAATTCAACTGGAATTTGGACTTGGCTCTCCAATTTCGCATTCCAAGCCAATATCCACTGCACCACAGTGCATGTCCACATTTGTGTAACTACTCAATTCATTTTCTTCAGTTCACTGTCAGTGTAAATTCAGGATTATTCTAACATTTTTTGCCAATAAATTGAGTTTTTCTAGCAGTTCAAATAGATCCTTGTGCTGCACCTTGTCAAATGATCTGTGTAATCTATAAAAACGTTTAAAAGAACAATTGCTGTTAATATTTAATATAATAATAAACCTGTACAATAAAGGAAAAAGAAGTACAGCCATATTTAAGTAATTTTTCAATTATACTGGTTGCAAGTGAAACAAAATATAAACTCCTGTGATACTAAAATCTCGAGATTAGGACAACACTGACCAAAAAGAAGTGGAACAAAGCAGCAGGACCAGACAAGAATTTTATAGAAATATTGACAGCCTTAGTTTTTCAAATTGATAAAATGATTCTTCTTTTATATGCCAAGTTCCTTCAGGACATAAGTGATCATGGCTCTCCACTACTACTTGTCTTTTGTTGCTAAAAGTAATTTTTGACTTTTTATTCTCGTTTTACTATCTACTCACACAAACATTTTTTTTATTGTTTCCCTCTGCTTTTCTTGCCGTCAATGTGAGTGTTAAATTCTCTTAGCTCTCTTTGAACTTTTGAGATGAGAAATAATTATTATTGATATTGTTTACACTTCACACTCCACCCACATCTATTGAACAAGTGAAGAGGCTCATCCCTTATTTCCTGTTTAGGATGCGGTTTCCGGTTTTCTCTTTTCCAATCTTTGCACTCTTTTCTTTTTTTTCAATTGGAGTAGATAGACTAAACTATTGCCCAGTTCACACTCCACCCACATCTATTGAACAGGTGAAGAGGCTCATCCCTTGTTCCCTATTTAGGATGTGGTTTCCGGCTTTCTCTTTTCCATTCTTTTTACCCTTACGTAGCCCCCTGCACATCAGTGGCGTTATTGCCTTGCTTGGGGTGATATGATTAAAAAAAAAAAACTATTAAACTCATCTTTGTTGTTGTTATCATAACAATTCAGACTTCATCAGGTGCTTTTGATTTGAGTATCTTCAGGGAATTTTGAACTAAACTGTTTATCTCATCTCTCAGTAGTAGATTATTCTTGTTTCACTGACCATTTCTAGAAATATTTTGTATTGTTCTTATTTAGCACTGCTCAGTTATTTTTTTAAACCCTTATAGTGTGTGTGTTCTTTGCAGCATTACCAATCATGTAGGGTTCATCAGCCATGCCTGGTAAAAGGCCAGTTCCAAACATAGCCAATAATTCCCACATTTAAAGATATCATTAGGTTGAAAGAATGGTTGGAAAAATAAAAGTGTTTACTTTGTAAAATAAGTGAAATTGTATTTATTGAACAGAATAACAAATGTGTAAGAAGAAAATGTTTAAAAAGAAAATGCATGTCGTTACTTGTTCAAAGAGAAAATGTAAGTAGTTAAATGTTCCATAGAAATTCATGGCTTACAGTTGATAGTAGCAGAATGTGTATATGTAGAAAGATTAAAACGTTACTAATAAAGTCTGTACTCTCTTTCTTTTTATGGCTGACAAGAGAGTGAAAAGGAAAGTCAAGCAATAAAGGAGATTGTACTTATCTGACATTAGTTTTTATGAGTGAGTTGAAGTATCTTCTGTTGTTGTTGTTTTCTTTGACACTGGGTAAAGATGAAGAAAGAAAAATTAGAAGGAAAGGAAAAACGAATGTGTGACATTTCGACAGGGGTCAGCAAATTAAATTTTCTTTAGTCACATTGCAGGTCCTTCAGAGACTTGACCAGTCAAAAGATGTGGTTAAGTAGTGGAATTTAGTCATGTGACTGGATCAAAACCTGGAATACCCATTTTCTAGGTGTGAAGAAAAATTGACTGGGGAGAGTGGGGTCATAGTTCAATTTGCTATTTCCTATCCAATCAGAATCCAGAATCTTAATTTTCACACTGACTTGTGAAATTTGTCTTAGTCTGGGTTTTTCAAAAATGTTTTCAGGCATTCTGATCCATTTTTGCAGGTGTGCAATTTTACTTTTTGTGTTTTAGTTAATTGCTGGATGATATAGGATTTGTATCCTAAACTCTTGATAAAACCCCTCTCTACAAAATATGTCAATGAAACTTGACCTATAAAATAATTTCTTATGAAAATACACATTCTATTCATATAAATCTATTCTAAAAATCTTTTTGGCATTAAATAACCCATTGAGATTAATATGCCATAAAACAAAATAAACCAAACTTGAACTAAATCAGTTATTTCTTACCTTGTTTCCACTGAGTCTCGGTATGTACTACATGGCTCATGTATGGAACTTACAATTACTATATCATCTAATTCATGAACCAATGTTTTAATTCACTAGGATATTGTCCCAGAAATATCTGCTATAGATAGTAAGTATAAATTTTCTTATTGTTCCTATTCTCTTTAAAACTTTCTCATTTCTCACGTTTTATCCATGGAATTCTTAGCTTTTGTCAGTAGAACCATATCTCTTCTGTGTCAACTCATTTTACATATGAGAGAACTGTCCAGCATTCACTGTCATATAGGCGATTTGATTTTGCATAGCAATTCAGCACTCTTTCCTTTATTTCTAATGATATTTTCCTGTTGTAATACTTTGCTCATTTTCTGGAAGACCTCTTTTGTTGTTCTTTGGATTTTTTTTTTTTTGTGTCACATTTTCTATCCTAACTTTCTACACTATCCAGATAGATAAATTTCTGTTCTTGCTTGATTTTGATATCCTAAACACATAGCTCACATTTTGGACTGTTTCATTTACTAATGGACATTCATTCTATCTTCTTACAGTTAATAGTTAGTCCTTTATTCTTGCTTTCCATAATTAAAGTGAAAAGTTATCTAGCTTGACACAATGAACAAGAAGCATTCACTGAATTTTTTGAAGAAATCTTTTGATCAGACTAAAAGTGTTTCAAAGAGCAAAATAAGTGAGAGTCTCAGAATTACAGGTATAAAATCTTTTTTCCAGCCACATGATAATTTGTTGCATCACATATCAAGCAGGCATTACCATAGAATAAAATCACTAACATCCTTATCAAGAAAGACTTTTTATCTATCATGATATCATTCAAACAAGCCAATTGCTTACTGATGTTTTTTCTGTTATAGTTTATCCTTGTTCAAGTAAATCATAATTTAAAAAATTTTCATATTCTACCAAATACAGAAGACTTTCTCCAATTAATTCAAATTGACATATTAAAAATTCCTCAGAATCTACTCACAAATTGTTTTTTATCATTAGTAGCTATCTTGTCTAAAAATGACTTTTGTTAAGCAAGAAAGGAAAAACAAGTCTTTAAAATGGACCAAATTTCATTTTTAAATGTTCAAGCAGAACCCATATTTTAACTTTACAAAATGATTTACTATAGTTTACTGATAGCATAAATATTAAAGTACTAAGTGAACTTCAAATATTCTCCTACTATTATTCAAAAAATGATACTAGGAAATTTTTGCATCAGCTGAATAAATTGTTGCTCTTATCCATCAGAAATGTTTAAGATATAAAGTGTGGAATTAACTTAAAAATATGCCTGTGGTTTATCAATATTTGATTAGAAAACAAGTTGCTGTATTTTGTTAATATGCCAATAATTTTCAAGGGATGATGTAAATGAATATCATAATATTAACAAATTCTATCCTATTTTACAGATAGATATAATTAACAGATTATATTTTATATTTTACAATATGAAGTCTTGAACCAATTCCAATTACAGATAATATATTAGCATAACACCATATACCAGGCATGGGCAACTTTTTTTTAGAAGTGGACCACATTAGATATGGCTCATCAAAAAGTGGGCTGCACTATTAAAAAGACTCAAAGGAATTTTAAATGAAGGTACCTCAGTAGTTTTAACTACAAAGAAGACCATATGTGTAAACATCTGCCTTAGAAATGGGAAAATTACTTTTTTTTTTCTTTAGAGATCAAACCTGTATCCTCATCAAGGAAACCATTTTTATAGGTTCAATTCCTGTCAGTGGCACAATTTTCTTTAGTAGGACTTCTCAGTCTAAGCCAGTTTTTATTAATTTCACTATTTAAAAAAAATTTAAAAAGGCAGATTGAAACTCAAGTATGTGTACTCACTAGAAATAGCATTTATAGTGATAAGAAGTAATATCAGATAGAAAAAGAAAATCCATTAAAAATTAAGTTGGTCTTAACCAAGTGAGGTTGGTAAATTTCCAGTACATACTTACATGAGCAATATATCATGCAAATTTCAACTTCCAATATTTATTAAAAATATTGACAACTTGTTTTGGGGATGTTGGATTTATTCACAAATTTTTATTTATCAATAAATTCAAAAGATAGAAAACACAGAAACCAGTAATATTCAAAATATCTAACATGTAAAGTTGCCTGAGTCATGTCAAAAACTACACACAAAGATAATCAATATATATCTCAAACACTATTCTCCATTAAAATGTCACCAAAAATAACATTTTAAATAAAATTAAAAAATTTGCAGTCATAGTAAAAAGTACAAAATATAAAAAAAAAATTTTCAACCAATCACTGTTGGTTTGATTAATTTTTTTTAAAATTCATGTTTGTATCCCCTAAGAACAGATAAAAATGACACCTTGCAACAGGTCATCAGTTAGTCAACTGAAATTTTAGCTTGTTTACACAAATCTACATTAAGCAACTCCCTATACAAAAAGAGATAATCAAAGCTGCTTACGATCAATAGCTTCACAAAAAACTGAAAATCAGCTTACACCTTTATATATAACTTTGTCAGATGTAAATTGATTACCAACCATGTAATCCTAGTAATATATTGTGACACTGCATTTCTTATATTAATGAACTAAGCTAAATCTACCTAATAGTATGGAACTGCATTTCTTATATTAATGAACTAAGCTAAATCTACCTAATAGTATAGAACTGCATTTCTTATATTAATGAACTAAGCTAAATCTACCTAATAGTATGGAACTGCATTTCTTATATTAATGAACTAAGCTAAATCTACCTAATAGTATGGAACTGCATTTCTTACATTAATGAACTAAGCTAAATCTACCTAATAGTATGGAACTGCATTTCTTACATTAATGAACTAAGCTAAATCTACCTAATAGTATGGAACTGTTTAACACAATGTCAATGTCAATTCATTTTCCACAAAGTTTGCAAAGAAATGTTTTTCAAAAATGAACTTTTCAGCTCATCTCCAGATATCACTTATATCAGAGCTGTCTTAACACGTGTCTGATGGGGGTCCAACACTAATCTGTGTATGTTAAGTGACTTGCATTACAGAAGCCTCTTTTTAAGAAATATTAAAAATAGAAATTACAATAAGCCACGTATTGCAATTGGTGAAAATATATCGTAATAGACAGATCCATTTCAATTGAATTGTTTCTTGAATAAAATACAAAGTGAGACAATATCACCTTTCATATAATATAACCCTGCATCCTAGTGTGGGACTAAATACTTAATATATATATTACCAGAATCATGATAGCAGTCTTTCAAACTCATGAAAAGTATATAAAACAGCTGGAGTAGAGAATATCAAGGCAAAGTATTTATCAAATAATGTGTAATGTAATAATTCACTATCCCAATGTCCTTTGTATTGCTTTGTATGTCATCTATTGTCCAAGAAAAACTCTCCTATTGCTACATTGGGGTTCTGTAACAGGAAGCACAGCAATGATATTGAACAGGTGAAGAGGCTCATCCCTGGTTTCCTGTTTAGGATGCTGTTTCCAGTTTTCTCTTTTGCAATTTTCTCCCTTTTTTTTTTTTTTCAATTGGAGTAGATAGACTAAACTATCACCCAGTTCACACTCCACCCACGTCTATTGAACAGGTGAAGAGGCTCATCCCTTGTTTCCTGTTTAGGATGCGGTTTCCAGTTTTCTCTTTTCCAATCTTCTCACTTTTTTTTTTTTCAGTTGGAGTAGTTAGACTAAACTATCGCCCGGTTCACACTCCACCCATGTCTATTGAACAGGTGAAGAGGCTCATCCCTTGTTTCCTGTTTAGGATGTGGTTTCCGGTTTTCTCTTTTCCAATCTTTTCATTCCTATGTAGCCCCCTGCACATCAGGAGTGTAGATTCTTTATTACTTGAGCAACATCAAAAGAGAAGGAATATTAGCATAAAATGTTGACATGAGTGGTTTCTGTAATTCACTTTCTTAACTTCAGAGATTCGTCATTTCATGGAGAAAATCAGATTAATGGGTCAGCCAAAATGGCAACTTATTTAAGTATACTAGAGCTGCTGAGTGAATTTGACACTTTCTTGGAAGACCATTTCAAAATCTATGGGGATTCTGGATAAGGGAATCAGCCATATTTATCTGCAAATATTTAATGAATAAATGGGACAACAGGTTTTTTTATATTATTCTTGAAGTAAAAAAGTATTAATCAATAAATGTAGATTCCACTCCAGACATCTCACACACAGATCGACTGACATTTACTGTCTGATACATTAAAAGCTGTGAGCCTGTGGAACATTTTTTAATGTATATACCCATCTTTTCTCATGGAGCAAAGGATCAAACAGACACTTTTTGTGAATTTTCTTCATGAGAACAAAATTCCATGATCAAACTTCTGTTGTCAGTTATACAATAATGCCTCAAATATGTCTGGACAATATAGTGGATTACATACATGGATTCATCAACTCAATGAGTTTGCTATCTGTGTTCCCCATGTTGGACACAGCCTGAACTTGGTGAAAGTAAAAGCAGCAGAGAATTTTTTACAAACTTAAATCTTTGCCTTTGTTCAGCATCTGTATTCATTTTTTTGTTGATTTTACTCATCTCTGAGAAAAACATCTTGTGGTTAAACATCTGTCCAATACATGATAGTCAACACATTTTGATGCTGTCCATATTCTGTATGGGTGTTTTGAGAAAATAAAACATCCACTGGATTCTCTATCAGCTGACAATGAACATCAAATGAATACAAGGTGAGAGGTAGAAGGATTGAGCCAAAAAAGTGGAAAATCTGAAAACAATTTTTCTTACAATTCTTTGGAATGACATGCTAGAAAGAATGAACAAAACAAGCAAAGTCCTGCAACCATAGGATGGGAACAAATTTAGTGAATATGAATTCAAAACCAGGAGTATATGTCCAGATACAGATTACAGTGATGAGGAAAAACAGGAACAAAAATGAAGCATGTATCATGATATATAGGATGGATCATTAGAAAAGTTACTTCTAAGTAAAACTGAAAAGTTTGAGGTGGAAACTTTCCTTCCCATTCTAGACACTAACCTTTGAACTGAGAAAATGTGCAGAAGCTTACTCACAGATTGGAATGCTTTCTTTCTTCAGTGAATTGAAAACCATTGCTTCTGATGCACTAAAGAAAAAGTGTGAACATCTGGTTAATATGTATCACAAAAACCTCAATTATTATGACCTTTAAATGAATATGAGCATCACAAGCATTACATGTCTCTTAATGAAGATTGTGAGACTCTCCCTGCACTGTACAGAAAAATAATTTGGGATAATTTGAAATCTGTATCTCTCTGAATGTTGAAATTGCACATGTTAGTGACGAACTGTACAAGAGAACATTCTTTTTCAAAATGAAACTTACAAAAATCTGCTTTGTAGCACAATGGGGAAGCATTGTTTGAACAGGCTTTCACTCATGTGCATGAAAACCATTGATTTAAGCAAATAATAAAGCAATTCTCTGTAAAGAAATGCTGCAAATACTTGTTATAATAATTATGTAGTAATTTCATACTGTGCTGTCTAATCTGTGTGGCTTACTGAGTATTATTGTTTATTGTTCAAATGTTTATCATGTTGATTACTTGCAACTGTACAGCAGGTTTGTAATGTTTTAACACCGATTTTGTTGAAGTGCCGATAAAATAAATATGTTTAATATTATTGACCATTTACTTTTTATTTTTGTGAGTGGTTGTTGCAGCACACAGGTTTTCCCAGGGATCTATAATACTGTTAAGCGAGCCCTTCTTGATGAACTGAGACAGAACTACAATTTAAAAACAAAAAATCCCCCCCCCCCAAATTAGATCACCAACAACATTTATCAATGATTATTGAGTACATTTCTGGCATATATATTAAAGGTGTTTAGAAAGTAGCAACTTATTTTATATTATGATTGGCTTTAGTTATACAAGCAGATGTCTGTGACTTCCTAGAAATCACTTAGGTACAGTCAAATGTTGAAAAAAAAAAGAAAAAAAAAATGAAAAAAAAATAATCTAATCAACCTCAAAAAGCTTTCAATGTCAAATAATAATTCTAAGTAATTATATGATATATCCACTTTTTATCCTCAGCCTTTTAATTCAAAATCTTTCTATAAATCTGTATTTGATAACTTTTACTCACTGTCTCATCCTAGTATTAAATAATCTATAAAGTTCCTTATGACTTCAGATATTATTGGTCAACTTACAGATGAATCAATAAAAGTTTTGCATTGAGTGGGTATTTTTCCAATAGTCAAAAATTAATAAGCATACAAAATTCCCAATTCAAAATTTTGAATTACTTTTGCCACATTTTCAAAATACCTATATAGATATTGTCAAAAAACTTTCAGTTCATGATTATTCAGATCCATATTTAAGCCTCTGTAAATATCTTTCAGTGAGTATAAATCATTGAGGCTTAGCCATTAACAGAAATTAACACATAATCAGCAGCTAAAACTTATGTAAATGCAAGGATTACAAGACTTGGAGTTCCACTCTATACTGTGACAGATTGGGGAAATCAATTCAAAAGCAAGTTATTTAGAATAATCAGAAATTGTAGGTCTTTCATAGGTTGAAAACAACTTACCACCTACAGTGTCTAACAGGAAACATTCAGACAAATTAAAACAAAAATTATAGTTTCTAAATAACTACAGCTGTCAGCATTACTAATTATATACCTTGGTTATTTACATTCAGACTAATGTCTTTATCATTGTTATTATCATGCCTTTTTGACCTGGTTTATATAGATCCTATATGATCTTAGAGTCAAAAATGCATTATCCTCAGTTTTTGTTGAAAACTCATCAGAGCAATTTAGTTACCTCTTTGGAACAAAATTCTTGCATGTAAAGTGTGGGAGTTGATTTTTGTGTGTGTTTTGAAGAATAAAATCTACACAATTGAAGTGTCATTAAGAACTTTTTGTTTTAGAGTATGTGGAAAAGAAGATTTGTCATAAAGGTTGATAAGTTCACACAAAGATAGCCATATTCCTGCTCACAGTTTAGTTCTGGCTGTTATAGTGGTGTGTCAGTGAAGAGTTTTATGTTTCAACACTGAGTTTGTTGTAAAGGTCTTATTTTTGCTGATATTAGTGGCTCATTTGATTTTTTTCTGCTGACTTAGCATAAAAGGTGTCAGGAAAGTTATGTTATGCTAACAAGCTGATATTTTCTAAATTAAAGAGTTACTTAAACTTTTAGTCTAGCATTTCTGAACTGATTTTGGTGAATTCCTGGTTGAATCTTTTCTTTAAGACAATCAAAAAGTAATTTTTTTTTTTTTAAATAAATTTATTATATCTGAATTCTGAATTTTTAATATTTTTTTTAATATAACTTTACCGGTTTCTCTCGACTGCCAATATTTTTTCAATGGTTTTCTCTGTAGCTACATTGAAAACTTTACATATAACCACAGATTAAAGGTTTGCATAGTCTAGGTCAGTGTTTTTTAACTGCTGATCCCTGGAACCCTAGAGTTCACAAAAAACAGTGATAAATTGGCTAATGTATTTTTGAGTGATATAAAATTGAACAATTTTATATTCCTTATTTTACAATCCATTTACAGCATATTGTTGTTACTTATAATAAATTATAATGATATTGGTTATTCATAGGTATTTTTTGTATGTGTTTTCAAATATTTTTGTAAATAAAAACTGAGATCTCAAACACACCATGTGAATTCATTTTGCTCTAGGAGTAAGTACCCGGCATTGCACAAGATAGGAAAAGAAAGTAAGAATTGCCATTTTTATACAACCCACATCTGCAGACATTAAATACGGGAGATAACTCTTGTGTTTTTTGAATAAGTTATTCTCCATGTAAAAGTTACAAAGTTGAACTTATCTTTAACAAAAAATACTTAAAAATAAGAAATTAAAACAAAGATTAAACTGAGAGTTACACACAATTTGTTTTTCTTTGTTGTGCAGAATAATAAATTTGCAAGGGGTGTGTAAGTTTTGAAACAAATCAGATGAAAAATGTGAAAGTATGTTAACAGAAATCAGTGAGTATACACACACACACACATCTTCAGCTTGCTTTATACAGATTACCAATACATTTGACAAAAAAGGGGTCATTTTTTCCTCAAACCAGTTATCCCCCAAAAAACTATGTTTACAACATAAACTACAATAAAGATATAAAAGAAATGGATTATATAAAACAATAAATATATTTTATAATAATTTTATGCAGAAGTTCCTTGAGCCATGAAAACTATTTTGAGGGTTTTACAAGTGTAAAATGGTTGAGAAACACTGGTCTAGATAGTGGTAAGCATGCCAGTCTCAGGAGTCAATAGAGTTTACTAGGATAGCAAGCTAATCCATATTGCAGATACCTGCACAGACACATTTTGTGTTTGTTCAACATGCAATGAATCAACCTGGTTTATATTGAAATTATGTTGAGCAGACCTAAATTACAGTTTCCATGGAAGAGTTCAATCTGGCATGATCAGTAGTAGAATATGACCAGTAGTTTTGAAGACTCAGTCATGATTATTTGTAATTGTGTTAACACTACCACTGATGCTTTTTTAACAATTTTGTTTACTATGATGTGTTTTTCAGGTACTGTTTAATGGTGCTGCATGATGGGACCATCTTTCCAGGCTAGGCATTTGTAACATTGCTGTAAAAATGAGAAGTTTGTTTTTTTTCCCCCAGCCATTGGAGAAAATTTTTAATATTTACTCCCAAATGGGATTTTTTCTAATTTATTTGAAAATTTAAAATAGAAATATATTTCTTCACCAGAGAAAAAACAATTATGAATAAAAGATGTTTACTCATATGATCTTCCTTAATAAAAATTGCCAATGGTTTAAAATGAGAACATTTTCAACAAAAGTTTGTGAAATTCAAGAAATATTAACTTGAATGATTATTTATGTGGTTATATATGAGAGAGTCTCAGTGAACAAGTGAAGACAAAACAAAACGTAATGACAAGCATTATTTCCATCATAAAATTAGGAGTGCCATTCAGAAAGCCAAATGGGCCACTTGCAGTCTGCAGACAAGTTTGCCCATAATTTTCTTACATTTTCTGCATAAACAATGTTGACCACTCAAAAGATTCAAAGTATATTTTCTGTGTATCAGCTCCACGAATACATTCACTTTAAATAAAGTAAACTTAATAATATATTATGACCAATCAGAGCCAAAACCCAAACTAATTTTGAGCCACCTAAAAACTATATATACTCAAATTCAAACAGACCTGCATTTGATGTTCACACCAACATGCTGAGAGTGATGTGGCACAGATCAGCATTTGATGTCAAC
Organism: Ascarosepion bandense; assembly: GCA_037127315.1. Taxonomy (NCBI): domain Eukaryota; kingdom Metazoa; phylum Mollusca; class Cephalopoda; order Sepiida; family Sepiidae; genus Ascarosepion; species Ascarosepion bandense. The sequence continues at coordinate 1,336,160 of JBBBDQ010000195.1, read as the reverse complement.
AATGACATGCTGAAATAGATACCACCACCAACAGCCACTGCCAAATGTTTTACTTCTAATATCACCAAACTCTCACCCTGTCGCCTTAGCAACAGCAACAAATAAAAGTTTTTATATATATATATATATATATATATATATATATATATATATATATATGTAAATGAATTGCATGTTTAGTTACTTTACTCAGTATACTCTTTTGGTTAATGCTTGGATTTATGTAAGCCAAGGCAGAGAAATGTCATGTCCACTAAAATATCTAACACAATAGCTACATAAACATTAAAGGATGTTGACAAAATATTTATAAACCAATAACATGCAAGAAATTACTACATAAAACACACCAATTAAACTGTATAATACAAAACCATAGAATACAAATCAGAATGGTTGTTTTATTAGTCATCATAATTTAGATATATTCTGCCAAAATATTGTGGTATTTTAGGGTCGATTAGGAATAAAACAAAATAATTCTGGAGCTGATTTCTTATAAATATCACAAAGTCTGGCCCCAAGTAAAAGACTCACAAATGCCAGCAAGGTCCTTGCCATGCTAGCTACTAATATTCAAGATCACATTCACGTCCACACACAAAAGCAATGGTCAACTCAGCATTGACCAAACTACAAAGAGACCACCTCAGACTACTGTTCCACCATCCACAGTAAGAAATATATTCTACCTATGTCCTTTATCTATGTTACTACATGCATGCATACACATACTCTTTCACACAAACATACATGTAACCACATTCCACAATTCTCACATATGCAGACAATACACTTTATATTCTATCCAAGAACTTTACTAACAACCAAAATAAAAGAACATTATTCATTCAATACATTTAACCAACTTGTATTCTTGCTGTATATAAAAATAATGTTATTTGTTAATACCATGCTGCTTTTTCCTACTGAATTTTATTCTTTCCATGAAAGTCATGGAATTATTCTAAATTGTTGAATTATGATACTCTGAATTTTAACATTTTACAAAAACATGAGATTTCCACAAAAGAAATTAACCTTCACTACAATAACAACAACAAGGTCTTCCAGGTTACCCATTTCCATCTCTACCACATAGGTCAATATTATCAGTAAGTCACCTCATTGACAAATCAACCATGGTGATATTTGTACCCAAGTCTTATGCTGACACTAGTTTTGTCTCCCCAGTTTCACTCACAAGACTTTTAGGCACTTGCCAAAGGTGTTTTTAGAAGAAAAGCAAAATGACATCAACAACTATATAAGGAGGTGGGATAAGTGGCAGGTATTAGCAAAGTAATATTGCTAAAAAACAAAAATCTCTCCTGAATGATAGCTATTACCATGGACACAAAGATAAAGTGTTCTTGTAAAAGACTGATTTTGTCATGAAAGATATTGAAGCAAAGTTTTAATGTCCGTAACAAAACAGTTTCTACTGTAATGGAATTGGTTTGCAAAACTCTTCACACTTGATCCCAAAATGAGTAAATTTTAAATCACAGTTCTTATTAGTTTATTTCTACTACATTTTTTTAAAACAAAATTTAACATCACCACTATGACCATTATCTAAACTAATTTATAAATGGAACTTTGTGAGTGTGTATCCGTTACCTATAGACTCCGAAATGGCTGAACCGATTTTCTTGAAAATTTACACAGTTGTACTATAAGCATCTGTGAGTGTTCTTAGCTAGGTTTTGTGTTGAGGTACCCCCAATAAATATCGAAAATTGATAATCGAAAAAATCAGGTTATAGAAAGTGTGGTCCAATTTTGATCAAGTTTGATACACTCATAGACAAAGACAAACGATATTCAGAAGTTTCAAAGTTGCAGTTCTTACAATAGTGGAGAAAATCGATAATATATATATATATAAAAGGAAAGATGTTTGTGAATGTGTCTGTTTATCTGTATGTATGTCCTTTATACAAATCCACAATTTTTATCCAATTCTCACCAAACTTCACACAAATATTCTTTAAGCTGAGTCTGAGCTCCAGAACCATGGATTAGTTGCAAAGCTTTCATTACACCCGAGCAACACTGGACTATACTGCTAGTTACTCATATTATCCTAATCATTATTAAAAGTAACAGTGATCTCACTGTCATGATTCATTTTCTCATCATAATTACCTGTGGCAGTTTAACAGCTGAAACTGCTATCACCATGATATAAGTGAAATTACCATCTACCCTTCTAATTAATATTTAACTCTGTAGCCAGTAAAGTATGATACTTATCAAAACCAAAATAGGTTAAATAAATAAGAAAATAATTTTTCTCAACTTATTTGTAATCCCCTAAATGACAACAATTTGCAGGATTTGTTTTAAAAATTATAGCACATTCTTAAAAATGTAGCTTCTTTGTAAAACATTGCAAATCTGTATTTAATGATGAATATTAAACATAGCTGATCATTTCAATTAGTCTGAAAAGCTACCTACTCTGAGTAGTAATTCTTAAGCCAATAATCTGAGTTACCTCGTCAAATGTGAGCCAATAATTTTTATCATTCTTACTGTCTCTAAATCCAGTTTTCTTTTGTTTATTTTTTTTATGCAAGTCAATTAGTGTTTGTTGAAATTTTAAATTCATTATTATATTCATTTACGTCTCTGCTTGTCTGAGGTAAATTCAGTCAGTACAGAAGCCATTTTCATTTAGGACAGATTTTTCATTTCATTTGGTTCAATTTAATTCAGAGTAGTAATTATTGTCATTTATATTTTAGTTACATAATAGCTTCAGGTTAAATTACAAAAAAGAACAAACTCATCAGTACCTCTGATGAGGTTGAATTCTATAGAATTTTTATAGAATTCTATAGAATATCTAATTGATATTTTTCTGAGAAGGAAGTGGCAAACTCAGGCAGTGTCTTCATTTTCATATGACACCACACAATCATATACACAACTTAGGAATGAGTTTGAGTATAAATATGTTACTTCAATAAATTAGATGGAATAACTTTTCAATCATAGTAACAGTTCTAACCTATCCTTGCCCTCTTTTCCACTCTCAAGCTGTTGGAACACAAGAGAGGTTAATTTCAAAACAACATCAAAAGGTTAATACTACCATCAATACTAGCAGAACAGTGTGATTTGTCTGCTCTGATTTTTTGAAAAAATGAAAAGAGAAAACACAGAGGGAAAAGACCAATAGGTTTCATAAATTTTTGAAGCTAATAAAGGGTGGGGCCAATTAAAATTCATAGAATTGCTACTGATGACATGGTGCCCAAAATAAAGTTTTTGCTCTGGCCTGGTCAAGAAGAATTACCTAACCATGGAACATACATTTCTATATTCATCTCAAAGTTCAATATGCTCAAAGACACCATTTCAAAAATTTCTTACCACTTACTACAAAAATTGATGTTCCGTCATTGACATATTAATTTGGGAATTTGATAGACAAAAAATTTTTCAGTACTTTCTAATATATAAGTATATAGTGAATGTGAACATATGAATCAACACTGTATTGTGACCAGTTTCATACTTCAATGTGACGTTCAGATTAAGCGCCACTACTCTTTAGCAGGCTATATATAAAGCAGGTTGTGTGTATCGGTTATATTACAGTTAAGAGAATGTGATATCTATGCTCTCTTTCCAATATTGTGCAAAGAATTATATATATATATATATAAAATTAGACATAACATTCAATAGTCATTGTAGATAGACTCAAGAGTTTTAATTATTCAATCACTCATAAGGACACTAGACAAGAATAATCTAATATTCAGCACATTAGAAATTTTATTAAATTATATAATGTTATGTCTATTAACTGTTAATATATATATATTGGAAGCAGTTGGATGTCTAACCATACTGATGAGCTGTAATACAGCAAAACAGGGCTGTCTGCAGATAACTATTTATGCTCTTGCCCACCGACTGAGCACTCTGGGGAAATGGTAGACTTCAAAAACAAGAGCTACTCAACGCTATTTATGCATGGTTCTCCAGTATTGGATTGAACAGTCTCGGCTACTGGTGTTTGTATACATTGTGTATATAACACACTAAAATCTGCCTTCCTCTATTGTGCACTGATAGTGTAGAGGTATGATCTTTGATGTCAAATTGGTTGGGTTTAAATCCTGGCTGGAAGCAATTGGATATCTAACCGTACTGATGAACTGTGATACAGTGAAACAAGACTGTCTGCAGATGACTATATATATATATACACTAGCCCTGAATTGTAAGATTTAAAAAATGTAATAAAATTAGGACCTTATTTAATTATCAAAAGCTTTTAAGAAAAAATATATTGTGGACACTATTTTTTATTTTAATAATTTATATAGTTTTAAATCTTTTCAAATTCTGTATTGATTTGTAGTGTTTAAGTGGTATTGTTATTAAATAAAAAACTATATTTACTAATCATAAATGAATATGCTAACTATAATTCAGTGAATCCCAGTATTTTAAAAGTAATTTTGAATTTTTTTGTGTGTATAAATATGTCAATTTTTGTAAATATGAATGTCCTTACACAACATAATAGAAGAATAAGAATGATAACTATAAAAAATTTAAAAGTTGTTGGTAATTTTCTAACATTTCCTCATCAAGGATCTTCTTAAGTGAGACTCAGCCAGTCAGTTAAGTGCCATACGTGATACACGCTTGGGCGATCATGTCTCAAAAGAGACATGACTGACTGGGCAGAAGATTATCCCGCAGTAGTTTGCCATTGCTTTCTGCGGTAGACTGGTTGCCAGCCAAGGCTATAGAACCCAACCTGTCATGTTATTTAACCCATAACTGGAAGGAATAGATGGATTAATACCTTTCCCAAGGGTATTTGCACATAAGTGAATGCAATGAATTCAACTGGAATTCAAACTTGGCTCCCTGATTTGTCGTTCCGAGCCGATATCCACTGCACCACAACGCACATATGGACCTAATAGTAGATACAAAGAGCAAGTAGACATTTAACAGACAAATACTCAGCTCAATACTAAAGCATACTTGAAAGCCGGAAACCACATCCTAAACAGGAAACAAGGGTATTTGTGCATAAGTGAATACAATGGATTCAACTGGAATTTGAACCCGGCTCCCCAGTTTCTCGTTCCGAGCCGATATCCACTGTACCACAACGCATAAGTGAGACTATAAAGCCAAAATACCTAAAAGTCAATTTATTAGAATGCTTAAAATATTTAAAAAATTTTATATTACTGGGTAGTTAAAATACCAACACAAACATGCACACATGCACAGTACTGTGCAAAGTATTAGGACAAGAACTATTTATCTTTTATGAGGCATCAAAATAAAGTTTCAAATCACCCCTGTCCTAACACTTTTTTGCACACTACCAGTAGTGTGCAAAAGTATTAGGACAGCGGTAATTTTCCTAAAAACCTCACTGAAATTCAAATACAGGGTAAAAAGCCAAGACTTTGTAAGAATTATTTAGTTAAAGAGGAAGGAAGGCTTCGGAATTTGAATTGGCCCTCACAAAGCCCTGATCTCAATCCTACTGAACATCTATGGGATATTTTGGATAAAAAAATTGATAAATCTAATTTTACTTCACAAGACACACTTTGGGAACAAATACAAGCTGCTTGGCAGGAGATACCATTAGATATGTTATGGTTTATAAAATGGCGAGTGTTCTAAAAATAGAAAAAGATAGACACACTGACGCCAAGAATTCAAAATTGGGTGGCAAAATAAGGAACCGTTTCTTTTGGTAGGAGTAGGAGTAAGAAGTAGGAGTTAAGGACAGTAGTTTTGTGTAGGAGATTTGAAAAGGGGAAGACGCTAGTCAGTTGACCACTAGAGTCCAGAAGGGATAGGCTCGTTTACTACTAGCATCCCACAGTGAAGAGAATTTAGCTAGTCTGCTCCTATATCCACACAAAATTTAAAGGTTGTAACTTGATGTAAAAACCTAAAGTTTTATACCAAAAATAAACATCATTAATTCAAGTTTGTGTTATCTTCTAATTATACCAAAACGAAGCAACACAACAGTGGTGACCCTGACATACGAACAGAAAGCAACCTCATATACAAAATATATATATATATATATATATATATATATATACATACACACACATATATAAAAGATAAATGGAGCAAACAGGAGAGGAAACGACTCAAGTCAATATCAAGGCACCAGAATTCATGGAAACTGCTGTAAATGGATGGTTTACGATATTAGAAGCCCAGTTTCACTTGCAAAATGTGACAGTGTCAAAAAAAAAAAAAAAATTATACAGTAATATCGTCGTTACCAGCCGAAGAAGTGGATAAACTACAAAATGCTATCCTCGCATCACAAGACTACGAGGAATTAAAACGGACTCTGATAGAAGCTCACAAACAAACAAAACTGGAGCTTCTAGAAAAATTAATGTCAGCTATGACTATTTCAGGACGACCATCGACATATTTGCATGAAATGCTATACGTAGCTAAATGGATAGATATTAGCGACGACATTGTGAGACAAATTCCTGCAGGCATTACCGTCAACAATAGCTCCAGTAATAGCCTCACAAAAAGATTTAAACCATACTCAACTTGGCAGGTTAGCAGATGAACTGATGCCATTATTGAATAACGATAAGGCATTTGTTATTCAGCGACCCTTTTCTACTAAGAATAACTCACAAACAAATTATAAAGGAAAATACAGCCAAGACACTTCAGTGCCACTAAATGTCAGGCCGTATCAGAATAACCAATGGACAAAAATTTGCAGAGCACATATTTATTTCGCCAATGAAGCAAGAACATGTAAACCTTGGTGTAAATGGCCCAAAAAGAACAAACAACAATTCTCCAAAATCGATTTGATTTCAGCCTACCACCAAATTAAAATGCATCCAGATGATGTAGCAAAAACTGCTCTCACCACCCCATTTGGATTAAAAAAAATGCGTCAGCTACATTTCAACAGTATATGGACAAAATTTTTGAAGGCATTGATTGTGTTTTTATATATATTGATGACATTTTAACTTTCAGCAATGAGATTTCTCATAAAAAAGACATTGAAACTGTTTTTAATATTTTAAATGAACACAATTTTAAAATTTCAGCCACAAAAATCTGTTTTCAATGTGACTTCCCTAGATTTCTTAGGCTTTCATATTAGCACAGATGGCATTAAATCTACAACTAGTAAAATAGAAGAATTAAAATCTTTTCCTTACCCTAAGGACGCAAAAGCGCTACGCAGATTTCTTGGAATGATAGGATTTTATAGAAAATTAATACCAAAATTTTCAGAGATAGTCTTACCCCTATCTAAGAGAATGAGGTTATCCCCTAAAGGCTCATTCACATCAGATGAACCTGAATGACAATCTTTCAATTCTGTAATTAAGGAACTTAATGATACATCCTCATTAGCTCACCCTGAACCTAACTGTACAAATTATCAATTAGTCACTGACAGTAGTAATTATGCTGTCGGTGCGGCATTGCACCAAATGGTGGAAGGAAATTCAATACCAATCAGATTTTTTTCTAAAAAATTAACAAACACAAATGAGATATTGTACATTTGATCACGACCTTTTAGCTTCTTATTTGTCAGTGCTGCACTTCCGTCACCTCATGGAAGGTCGCCAAGTGCTACTTTTAAATGACCATAATCCATTGTGTGGTGCATTTTATAGTTTAAACCCCGCTAAATCAGACAGACAAAAACGACAATTAGCTATCCTGACAGAATTTATTTCAGATATTGAACATGTAAAAGGTAGTCAGAATATAGTTGCTGATTGTCTATCCTGTCCAACTCTTGCTGTACAAATAGATGCGTGTGATTTACCTGCACTTGCAGAAGCACAGGCATCTGATACAGAAATTCAATCTTTTCCGGACTTAAAAAATTCACCATACCCGGAGATAATCAATTTATATGGTGTGACTTAACGTCTTACCCCAGACCTTTTGTTCCATCTAAATTGTGTGTGAGTATATTCTATAGTATCCTGGCATTAAATCATCCATCAAGATGATTAAAGCTAGATATTACTGGCCGAACATGGATAAATCAATCAAAGACTTTTGTGCATCATGCACAGCCTGCCAACAAGCAAAGGTCTACAAACATACAAAATCACCTATACAGACATTAGAAATACCATCAGCTAGATTTCACAGTCCACATAGATATAGTAGGACCACTCCCACCAGCAAAAAGCCCAAATAGCAGTTACATCAGCCTGTATAGATATATCCTCACATGTATTGACCGCACAACTCGTTGGGTAGAAGCACAACTCATCAGCGAAATCACTGCAGCTAATGTAGCTGAGGCTTTTATAAACACGTGGGTCATACATTGGGGTGTCCCACTGCATGTTATAACCGACAGAAGCCGACAATTTGAAAGTGAGTTGTTTAGTGAAGTAGCGAAAATAATTGGTTTTTATAGACTACGTACAACAGCTTATCATCCTCAGTGTAATGGTTTGATTGAGAGAATGCACAGGACCATTAAAACTGCTATTATAGCACGAAAAGAGTCCTGGCTCTCAGCTCTTCCAATAGTACTTCTTGGGATTTGCAGTATGCCCAATAGCTCTGATTTTTCTCCTTTTATGCTGTTACAGGCAAACTTATGCACAAATACCCTTGGGAAAGATACTAATCCATCTCTTTCCTTCAGCTATGGGTCAAATGACAGGACAGATTGGGTTCTAGAGCCTTGGTTGGCAACCAGTCTACAGCAAAAAGTAATGACAACCTAATGCAGGATAGTCTTCTGCCCAGTCAGTCTTGTCTCTTTGGAGACATGACCGTCCAAGCATGTATCACATATGGCACTTAATTGACTGACTGATTGGAAATGTTAAATTTAATCTATTAGCCAGTAAGTAAAACAAATAAAAATTTCAAGACAGATTTTTCATTTTAAAAATGGTATCACTTTTTTGTGTGTGTGTGTGTGTATATATATTTAGAGAAGAAAACTCAACACATAACTAAACAGTTGTAAAACAATGTATTTCAGCAGTTGTAAAAATTACACACTGCTTTGTCAAACCTGAAAAATCAAATGTTACATTTAACTCAGAATATTAAAAAAAAATTTTGCACAGATAGGAAATATGATTAGGTGAAGGGTAGAAGTGTTGTATAAGCTAACCTTATTTAATGTTTAATAACCTTTATTAAACATTAGAACAACAAATACTGAAGTTCACAAAAATAAAGAATACATACACAAAAAATCTTTAAAAAAATAAATCTATACAAACACAAAACAGGAGAATAGATATAATCATACACAAAAACTCACAGACAAATAATTACAAGAGGTCATATATGCCCACAATAATAACGCAAAATTAAAAGTAAAAATAACCAAACTAAAGAGATACAAATAAAAATTGTAAAAAGAAATAAGGAAGAAGGATCTATATAATATACTTACAGTCACAAATAATTAGCAATCACAAAAACTTTTAATAAGTTAAAAATAATTAAAGATTCACAAGAAAAATATATTATATAAAAATAAGAAAGAGTCAAAAAAAAAAGAACATTCACAAAATGATCACAAAAAATCATAATGACACTATCGATATCCTTTAGTTTTTTTATCATTAACAGAAATTTAATGATTCTGGGAAAAAAATTAACCAAAACTAGAACTTTTAAGAATTTATTTAATAAAGGTGTTATGGTTTATAAAATGGCGAGTGTGCTAAAAATAGAAAAAGGTAGACACACTGATGCCAAGACTTCAAAATTTGGCAGCAAAACAAGTTAATGGTTTCTTTTGGTAGGAGTAGCAGTAAGAAGTAGGAGTGAAGGACAGAGTTTTGGTGGAGAGATTTGAAAAAAGGAAGACGCTGTGAGTTGATCACGAGAGTCTAGAAGGGATAGACGCATTGACTACTATCCTCCCAGAGTGAAGAGAATTCAGCTAGACTGCTCCTGTATCCACATACGAAAATTAACGGTTGTTAACTTGATGTAAAACCTAAAGTTTTATATAAAAAATAAATGTCATTAATTCAAGTTTGTGTTATCTTCCAATTATACAAAACCAAGCAACACAACAAACGATTTAATAAAATATTCCTCTTTAAACACAAAGTAAAAGAGGTATTAAAAAGTAAGTAGTTTGATAAAACAGAATATACACTTGTTTCTTTGTTAATAACCCAAAATATATTTCCTTTCATTGTAAATAAAAGCTAAATGGAAAAATTCTAGCAGTATTCACCTAGCTAGATTAAATGTTGTTTGAACCTCTGTTCATAATGAATCAAGATCATTAGATCAACAGTGTGTAGTGAAATTAATATATTAGAATTAATGAAGCAAAGATTTAATCTAGTCAACAAAAATAAAAGGTATAAAACAATGTATTGAAGGTCAATAAAGAATTCATAACTAAAATAAAGGCCAATGAAGTGTTTAATTAATCATATCTTTTTAGACTTCCAATGTTTATCTGATTATCTTAAAAAATATTGATTAAATTATAAATTTTATACTCATGTAAAGAACAACAAGCGAACCTTTAAGATCATGATGAAACTTTAAGTGCCTATATTAATCACTGACTATATGTAAAGTTCAGCTTACTTTTATAGTAAACTACTTCAAGGGGGGGTATGCGCATTGTGGTGCAGTGGATATTGGAATTTTGAATTCCAGTTGAATTCCTTGTATTCATTTACATGCATATACCCTTGGGAAAGATATTAATCCATCTCTTCCCTCCAGTTATGGATTAAATAAGTGGACAGACTGGGTTCTATAGCCTTGGGTGGCAACCAGTTTACCACAGAAAGTAATGGCAACCTACTGCAGGATAATCAGTCAGTCTTGTCTCTTTCGAGACATGATCACCCAAGCGTGTATCACATATGGCACTTAATTGACTGACTTCAATGGGGAGACAACTATAGTTATCTTTACCACAATATATAAAGGATAGGGATTCTTTTTTTTTTATTAACTCCTAATTTATGAATAAGAGAAACATAGGATAGGATAGTTAAAAAAAACTAAAACAATTTTAGACTGCAAAGGATAAAACGTAATCTAAAGAATCAGTTAATATACAGGGTGCAGCAAAAAAAAAAAAAAACATGTTTTTTATATTAACTTTTATTAAACAAAAATAAATTAGATTAAATTAAAAAATTTATAAGTATTGCCATATCAAAAGAACATGACTTGTTATGATTAACAAACTATTTAACGTTCAAAATGATCTCCTTCATATTCAATAAAACACTGAACTCTATCAGCAAGAGTTCTACAAACTATTTGACACATTTCTACATTAATTTCAGAAAGATTATCAGAAATTACCTGTCTTAATTCAAGAATTGTTTTCATTTTGAACCTGCAAACAAGACCTTTCAGTAGACATCACAAGAAAAAGTTTGGTGTTAGGTCTGGTGATCAGGACAGTCACTCAATTGTTCCACATTGTCCTATTCACTACAGTTAAAAAAAAAAAATTCAAGATGGGCGTTATTTTTGCTGCATCCTGTATTTGAACAAATGAAAAATGTGACTACTTTCGTTAATATTTTTATATTTATTCATAGGATCCTCAGGACAGTACAACTAAAACTGGCATGGAGATAGAAGTGAGGTTATTAGTTCATTGGCTATTTCATACTGTGTGTTAAACTCTGCTTTTAAGAGATGTAGGACCTTCTACAAAAGGTAGCAAGAGAAAACAAAAAGAAAGGACTGAACATAAACTTCAAGAAAACTGATTGTATAATCATCAGCCAAACAGAAGACCCTAAAATACCAACTACAGGTCAGAAAAACTAAAATAAAACAAGTAAAGAAATTTAAATACCTGGGAAGTGTTCTGACAGAAGATTGAAAGTGTGACATTGAAATCTGAAGACACATTGGCATGGCCAAGGATGCATTTCAAAAGCTAACCAGAGTACTGAGAGACAGGAAAATCACATTGGAAACAAAGAAAAGAGTGCTGGATTGCTATGTGATATCTGTCCTGTATGGAAGTGAATGTTGGATGATTTCATCAAGGATGAAAAAGAGGCTTGAGGCAGCAGAAATGTGGTTTTACAGAAGGATGCTGAGGATACTACGGACTGAGCATGTGAACAACAATGAGGTGCTGGAGAGGATGCTAACGAGAAGAAAACTTATATTTAATATCAGGAAGAGACAGATGAAGTTCCTGGGACTCATAATTAAGGAGGAGAATTAAATACTCATAGGACAGCTAGAAGGAAAGAGAGACAGGGGAAAACAGTACAAGACATACTAGATAGGCCTGAACAAATGATGAAGGAGCAGAGTTTTGGAGAGATACCAAAAGGAAAAATATTGAAAGCTACAAGAGACAGTGAGTTAAGTGGAAGTCCATGATTGTCTATGTCCTGAAGGAACATGGCACATGAAGAAGAAGAAGCAGGCTAAGTATTCAATTAACAAAAAAGTTTATTCTGTTTTTGTATTTCATCAGAAGTGTAGGTTTAGCTAACATCATTCAAAAATATCACTTCCAATACTATTCTGACAGCTGTTGTATCACTATGCATTCTTCAGATAAATGTTTTGTCAAAATTGGCATATTTTTGTTTATTTAGTCAAATTTTTAAAATAGGAAAAATTTGGGTGATAAGAGATGCCACCTCATGCAATAGATAAAGTGTTATAATTGTACAAATTTCAAGTTTGATGATGCTTCATGGCCAAATTGGACTGTTGAAATTGTTAACTTTTCTTCTTCCTTAATGAGTATGTACTCTGCTTGGTCAATCATGTAACCCTTCATGGCCACTGAGTCATTTATTAAGGAGTCCAGAGAGGAATATTGAAGTAAACAGGGTGAAGAGTGGAAGTTCCTCTACCATGTGGAGAAAAGACAGCTTTTTACAAAATGCCATGATGGAATTGGCTTGTTTCTCTATTTCGAGTTCTGTAATATATTTCTAAACAACTTTGTATAAAATAAAACCCTTCATTTATGTTCTTTCAACTTTGCTTTAACTGTTCTTTATTTTTGTTTGCAATGTTTGAGTAAATAACTGTGACTATAGCAGATAATACTGAGGCTGTCCATATATATTTGGTACCACCTAACACAAATTGGTGACCCCCAACCACCCAACAAAGTTAATAGGGACCAAAGCAATACATTATTTGACAATAATTAACATTACAGGTTGCTTTCTTTGAACTAATTGCTTCATTATTTACACTATTTACATGCAGACTATTGTCCTCCTCTTTGTTGTTGTTGTTATCCCAATATCTTGGTCATTGTGCTCTCTGGCTTACATCAGGTGTTTGTCAACCTGAGTAACCTACAGGGAATTCTAAACTAAATACTTTATTTAATCTACAAGCATAGACTGTTTTCATTCTGCTGCTCATGTCAAGGGATATCTCATCTAGTTCTTATTTTTACTACTGCTCAGTTATATTTCACTGTTTCCACTGAGTCAAACTACACTCTACCCAGCCCAGGGATTGAACTTGCAATTACTATATCACCAAATTTATAAACTAATGCAATAGTCTGTAGTGATACTGACCGAGCAAAAGCAAGGCACAGGATGTTTGCACCCTCACAACCAAAAAGTAAATAACCAAAACTTGACAGTGCGCAGTTGGCCTCCCACAGATGCTCCGGTTGAAAAATAAAATTAATTGAATATTAAATTTCCAGTTCGTGAGCCTATGCAAATTTTATTTATCAGCCAATGGGAAGCCCAGAATCAAATACAAGTGTAAATCCCAAATGATCTGCTGCGATCAAAAAAGTCGAAATAAAAAGCCAATACTGAAAGCACGCAGACAGACAGACCGACACAGGCTGACACACATGGACTGACTCGAGAGTGAGGAGTGTAATCATTATCCCCTTGACCTAAATCAAGCGGCTTACTATCCTAGCCTTCCTTCCCTCTCCTCTTTTGCCGTCTCAAAACTACTTACTGACCTAAGGAGCGAGTACATCAAAGACATTCCTTACTTACAACGCTCTCACATTCCTAAGCATTAATTCTCTTTTCAGCATTTTATTGCCATTAACATTTTAACGTCCGTTGGACCTATACTTCAAGTATTACTTTAATTGTAAAAAACCTTAATTGATATGTGTATATATAAAATGTTATTTTTCAACTCAATTTGCTTTTCTTGGTTTATAACCTTCCTTTATGACGTATAGTGGGCTATCTACAACAAGGCCAAATTCCGTTAAACTGCAACAATGTACAACTACCCTTCACTAAAATGGACTCACCACTATAAACTGGAAAAGAATGGATAACCTGCTATAAGTCCACTAGGCTGTTGTCTTTGGACACAATAGCTGAAACATTGTGATAACCACAACAAAGATGAGGACAATAGTCCACATGTAATAGTATCAATCATGATAACTGCTCATCCCAGAAATTCAGGTATTGCTTTATCCTTGTTTTCACACAACATCTTAAATATTTACTCTTCATGTAACAGACACACAAAGAGGCAGATCAGAACATGCTTAAAAAAAATGACAAAAACAAAAATTGTCCACTGAAAATCATATTGAATGACTAAAAAAAAAAAAAAAAAAAAAAAAAAATCAAACAAGAACAATCAACATTATAACCCCCACCCAGCAAAAAAAACAAAAAACAAAAACAAATATATTAAAAGAGATCAAAATCAAACACTGAATAAAATTTGAATGCACTTGGTTATATTATTATTTACATTAAGAATAATGTATTCATCTTTGTTGTTACGATTTTTTTTTTACCATTGTGCTCTCTGGCCTTCTTCAAGTGTCTGTCCATCAGTGTTTGTGAATAAGATTAGCAATAATGGAACAGTACTTAAATGGAATAAGACAAAATGTCCCTACACATGGACATCAAAATAAGAACCATCTAATTTCATGAGATTTAAATTTTAAATTCCCTGAAAGTTAACCATTACCAACAAACACCTGCAGAAGGTTGGTGGGTACCACAGATGAAATGTGATAACAAAAATGAAGACATAAGTCCAAATTTAAATAACATAAATAATAATGGTAAAATTAGCCATTTCCATACAGAGTACATTCTGTATTCATCAACTGAAGAATTAGCATTACTGTTGGTTGAGATTTATAAAATCTTTTTCAGTTTTCTCGGAAATTAAACGTATCAAGTCCACTGTTATTGCGCTTTCTAGTATTGATGGTAATTTCCTTCCTAGCCTTTTGCTTAAGGTAGTGTAGAGAGTCATCATCTTGATTATATCATTATTTTCCTTTCTAGTTACATACGCTACCCATTTTTGTTGTGGACTGTTTTCAAGTGATAATTTCTCTGTTATTTAATAAATTTGCAGCACAATCTATAAGGACTGATGAAGAGTTCTTTTTTAAGACTGAAAGCAAGATTTAGATTCAATACGTATCATCCAGATATATATAAGTAAAAAGATCAAATGAACTGTATTTAAATGTTTGTTTGTTTTTTTTTTTAACCATTTGTGTTGTGGTGCAATGAATATCAGTTTAAAATGAGAAATCTGAGATCGTAGTTCAAATTCCAATTAAATTTGTTGCATTTACTTACATGCAAATACGCTTGAGAAAGGTATTAATCCATCTCTTCTCCCCCCAGCTATGGGTTGGATAGCAAAATAGATTGGGTTCTATAGCTTTGGTTGGCAGCCAGTCTATTTCAGGAAGAAATGGCAACCTACTGTGGGAAAATCTTATGCCTAGTCAGTCATGGATCGAAAGTGATGATTACCCAAGCATGTATCATATATGGCACTTAACTGACTGATTGAAAAGTAGAAATTTTGTAACATGTGGAATACTCATTGTATGAGTGGCTAAAATGAACCACCACCAGCCATCCAAAAAGTGACACTGTATAAGTTGAGAAACAATTACTCCTTTGGTAGACACAAACAATTGATTCAACCAAGAACAGCTAACTAGGCCAAATGAAGGTAATAGTCATGAAAAGGTATCTGGAATTAGATAAGAGAAAGGAAATAATATCTCCTCAGGTTAACACCAGGCAGGATTTATTTTTGTTTGGTGATGTAGAAAAACCTATAAGAGCTTGACTGGAAAGTTTTCATGCAACAACCATATTTATCTATTTTATTATTGTTCACCCTTAATACAAGGCTAAAAAGCCACTCAAAGTAGAGTGTGACTAAATGGGAACATTGTAAGGTCTACAGAAAAAAAAGTAAGGGTTGCATATTGTGAAGATATGTAGATTAGATAATGATTGATCCTTAGCTGGTAGAGGATAAGATTGTTGTAATCAGAAAGCACATTTTCAGGAGTTCATTCAACATTGCAACAGTTCTGAGGAATAAGCCATTTGAGCAGAATTTCCTCCTCACCAATGGAATAGGATGAGTCAATTTGGTGTAGCTCCTAGCTGTGAAAGTTTGAACTGGAGGAACCAAAAATGTAATTCATCTGTACATCTGACAGAAAATAGTGATAGAGTTGTGAGAAGCTAGTAATGTTTTGTCTGTGGAAACAAAGGGTTGAATGGTTTAAAACAATTCATCACTGACAAAGCTACACAAACACTTTTAAACTCATTCAATCCAGGTCCAGCCCAGATGTGGCAGCAATACTTCATTTTTGGTCTAATCTGATTCTTGTACAGATAGAATGCATCTTCAGATTACCATTTATCTTTCTGTTTACTGAATTTTCTTAATGAAAAAAAAATCCATTTCTTTTAAATCTGAATGAGACATCATAAGCAGTTTTTTGCTTAAAAAGATAAAAAGCTTTGGGAGGATGGAATTATACAGTTGTCTGAAGTATAACAGAAAATAGTGGAACAAAAGTGTAAATACATGTGTAGAGTAATTGGCGATAGTTAAATATAATTGGCAGAAATATTCAAAAGGTTTTCAATAAACAATTACAAGAGAAAGAAAAGAATAGGACAAAAATAATACTAAGCAAACAGACAATATATGCAAGACAAAAGTAGGCAAAGCAACAGTAATAAGGCAAAAAGTTCACAAAGAATCGTGTTCACACAAAAGGGGATACAGACAATCGATTGTAGCATTCTGACTCAGATGAGACTGAGAATTGGCCAAACGTATTGGTTAGGAAGAATTTCCAGCATGCGTCTGTATGTTTGTCAACCAATTTGGGGAGGGGGATGTTTTTGTAGTCATTCCCATTTGAAATTAATAATATTGCTCAATCACCATCTGTCTATATTTTCAAGATGAAGTATTGTAACTATTTACTTTATTCAGTCTGTTGTCCTCATCTTTATTGTCTTATTCACAATGTTTCATCCATTGTACGCTCTGTCTATATTCAGGTGATATACATTGGAATTTCAAACCAAACCTTTTATTTTCACAGCATGGTATGTGAAACTAGGACAGTGTAACACAGTAGACTAAACGAATGGTTCAGTTCAAAATTCCAATGTACATCACCTGAAGAAAGGCAGAGCATACAATGGCTGAAACATTGTGAATATGACAAAGATGAAGATAACAGCTTGAATCATGTAAATAGTATAAATTGTTCAAAATAAATTTCTTTTATTTTTACTTAATAAAAAAAAAAGAAAAAGATTTTTCAGTTCTATTCAGTCATTAACCTTTGCTTTTATTCCTGAACACTAACAGTCCTGTACTTCTTGATTTTTAATATACAACCCCCAGACTGAGTACTGAAATTTGCTAAAAACAAAAGTTGCAAAACTGAATACTTATAGATTCTTACTGCCATAAAATACAGTACCTTGTTTGTGCAAAAAATTACTAACAATAAGCAGAGAAACGATAAGATTGATTTTGTGAAAAATTGAGAGGGTGAAAATTTGAGCCTTGCAAAAATATTCAACTTGTTTAGAAAGAAAAAATGAAAGGAAAAGAAGAAAGCAGATAAAGTGCAAATACAAATTTTTTTTTTATATTCCAGAAATAGTTGCAGTAAGTTACATTTTTTTTGTATTTAGTTCTGAAGTGATACTGGCAAATTAATATGCCTAATTTGCATAAGTGCAAGAGAGAGCCTATATAACTTGTCAGTGGGAATAAGTGACAAGCTAAGTGACTGATTAGTGCTAAAGTTCACATCACAACAAGTTCAGTTTTTTTTTTATGAAGATAATTTTTGTATTGGAGGAAATTCATAGATTAGACAATGTAATGATTTCGACTCAACCTGTTACATCTGCCTGCTACCCAGACTATCATGGAGATTCTCATTGACTGACTACTAGAGACATGGTCCTTTTGTTAATACCTAGTCAGTCAGTTAAGTGCCATACGTGAAACATGCTTGGGCGATCATGTCTCAAAAGAGACATGACTGACTGGGCAGAAGATTATCACACAGTAGGTTGCCATTGCTTTCTGCAGTAGACTGGTTGCCAGCCAAGGCTATAGAACCCAATCTGTTCTATTATTTAACCCATAACTGGAAGGAATAGATGGATTAATACCTTTCCCAAGGGTATTTGCGCATAAGTGAATGCAATGAATTCAACTGGAATTCGAACTTGGCTCCCTGATTTGTCATTCCGAGCCGATATTCACTGCACCACAACGCACATATGAACCTAATAGTAGATACAAAGAGCAAGTAGACATTTAACAGACAAATACTCAGCTCAATACTAAAGCATACTTGAAAGCCGGAAACCACATCCTAAACAGGAAACAAGGGATGAGCCTCTTCACCTGTTCAAAAGACGTGGGTGGAGTGTAAACCGGGTGATAGTTAAGTCTATCTACTCCAATTGAGAACAAAAAAAAAAAAAAAGAGAAAAGAAAAAAAAAAGTGAAAGAAGATTGGAAAAGAGAAAGCCGGAAACCACATCCTAAACAGGAAACAAGGGATGAGCCTCTTCACCTGTTCAAAAGGCGTGGATGGAGTGTGAACCAGGCGGTAGTTTAATCTGTCTACTCCAATTGAGAAAAAAAAAAAGAAAAAAAAAAGTGACTTATTAAGTTTTAAAGTCCAGTCAAAAAAATTTTCTAAAAATAAAATCAATAGTGAAAAGCATATACTCTGCTTCGGTGGAAAAGCAGTATGACAGGGTTAATTAGGAAAAATTGACAAATAGAAGATATAGCTGAGCATCAACAATAAATTGAATAATGAGATTGATTAAATATTTCCAGGAAATGACTGTGTGTGACAAACCCCTGAAGAAGGTCAGAGGGTATGCTAGCAGAAACTTTGTAACTATGAATACCAAGATAAGGATATTAATCTGAAAAATTAATATATGTAATAACATGTTTTGGTTTATGTATGAATAAATGTAAGGCAGAAGTGAGCCTTGATTTGACAAGGACTGTTGCTTAAATATCAAGCTTATATATTATTATTATGAACAAAAAGGAGAAAACCTGAGGAGACTCGTCTCATTTCAGGATCCCCCACTTATGGATCTGGTTTTGTAGATTGTGTTCATTTGGATATATTCTTTGCATGCCAACATTTTGGCAGAATACCTGGTAAATGATAATTCAGTGTCTCAAATATACAATTGTTTCCTGAAGAAAAGTGAAAAAAATTATAAGATAGTAGCAAAATATAGAAATTGGACAAAAAAGATGTCTTTATAATAATAAAACAAGGAAAAAAGATAAAGAAAAGAGAAAAAAGAGACAAAAGAAAGGAAAAGAATAAGCAAGAGAAAAAAAAATAAGAGAAAGAGTATTGTGAAGAAAAAAGAAATGAAAAAGTTGAAAGACTAAAAGAAAAATTAAAGTAAAGTAAGAGGAGGGAAAAAGATAGAAAAAATAAAAGAAAGAAAGGGAAAGAAGGAAAATAAAAAAAACAAAAGAAAGAAAAAGAAAGGGAAAATGGGCAAAACTGAAAGAAAGAGAAATTGAGTGAAATTGAATAAAAAAATATATAAAGGAAACAAATATAAAAAAATAAGCCAAAAAAGCCAATTCAAGAAAATAGAAAGGAAGGAATGAAGAAGGAAGTTAGTTTGAATATGGCAGAGAATGGGTATTAGAATCTGATAGAAGATTTTTGACAAGTGAAACTCTGATGTCCAATTCAGCACAACTCCAAAGTGGCTGAATTATTGATTTAAGAGTCAATCAATAATCTTTTCTCTTCCCAAATTTGGAACAGGAACATGACTTTTGAAATCAATGATAGTTTTTTTGTTGTTAAGAAAATAAAATAAAATCATTGTTAGGTCCCAATTAAAACTGAATAGCACATTTAGAGGGCAGAGGTTATAGCTCAGCTTACGAAAAAAGTTCTGAGAATTAATGTACTGATGATAAAGTTTGTTTCTACATTTGAGTTTAAGATTAGACATGTAGACACTGAGAAAACCTTTCGAGTACAAATATTAATTGATTGATACAAAACTCATCCTTGTAAAATCCTTGAAAGAGTATTATGTGTATAAGATTAAATGTAAGATGGAGGAAAACTATTCTTGGCTTATATAAACTGGATAATATAAAGATATTTGTAATCAATTGATATATATCTTATTTTTTAAGATGTCCTTCAATATGTGGTATTATTTAGAGAAATAGAGATGGACCCCAGTCCTGACTAAGTTTTGGGTTGGGCAGCATTCAGGTGATTAAAATAATGAATTAGTATGCATAATTAGTTATGCCTTTTTTCCTCTAATCCCATCTGTGTCATTTTTTACCTAAACTGAATTTATGGTTAAGTAATGCACTGGAAACCTTAAGAATGCCAAGGTAGACAACAGGGACAGAGAAAAACAATGCATAGCCTACTTAACGAATTTGTGTAAACGATTAGCAGAACAGGTTCTAAGAGAGATAACAGAAAGACAAAATTTTGCTACAAACAGGAAATTGTGGAGAGCCATGATTGCCAACATTCTGAAGGAACATGGCACAGAGAAGAAGAATACACTGATGTTTATTTTTTAAATCAATTCACCCCCATGAAGGTGATAATGCTACTAAGACACTAAGTATACTGGAGTGAAAAACTTTAGTAGGAACTAGAAACTTAATCCTAAACAGGGAACATGAGATATACCTCTATTTCTATTCAAAAAAATCCAGAGAAGAGTTTTCAAAGTATCTATGTTATTAATGTAATAACATTTTACTTACTAAAATTGTTTTTTTTCCTTCTAAATATTTTTTTTTTTAATCATCTCACCCCAAGCAAGGCATTCCACTGCCACTATTGCGCATGGGGCTACATAGGGGAAGGTAAAGAGAAAGAGTGGTTAGACATAGGGAATGTCAGGAGAAGGTGACAGATGAGTAAGGATAGCGAGGATGAGGGTTGGGCAGATGGGAAGAGTGTTTGATAGAATGGGAGCAGATTAGTGTGTTAGGAGGTGTCTATTGAGCTTACATTTAAACTCCTGGAGATTGTAGCCGTCGGGGAAGCAATCGTGTGGAAGAGAATTCCACAGTCGGGAAGTGCGAGGAAAGAAACTGTTGGAGTAGAAGTTACGGCTGCATTTTATCGGTTTCACTGTAAAAGGGTGGGATCCAGTTGCTAATCTAGTATCTCGTAATAATAATTAATAGTAATTAATAGTATATATTAATATCCTACTTTGTTTCTTTTTTTTTTTTTGTCTGAAATCAAAAAATAGATGGCTATAATTTCAATCTTTCTTTATATTTTGTAAATGGTATACATTTTTGAAATGTTGTTTAGATAGAGAGAGAGAGAGAGAGAGAGAGCAAATTCTATAACCACCTTGAATGGCACAAATTCCAGGTACGCCACTGCATGTCAATCATGCCTTTGATTTGGACCACCAAATCAGTACTACCCTTAAATTTCACCCAAATGGCTGACTATTTATATACACTGACCCCATGCTGAACAGAATTATCAGGCGGTCACCTCACATTTGTAATGTGATTCGTATTTGTTTAACTATCCAATTACCTGAAAAGATTAAATGTCGAAAAGAAGTTGAACAAAAGACTTTTCTGAAAAAAAAAAAAAAAAAATCAGTTTTAGCTCATATCATTTATATTTCATTTTAATATACTTGTAAAATCCTTCTATTAACTCAATTATTATTGACCCAATATTCTAGTTATATATAAAAGGTGCGATGTGTAAATTGTCACAATTTTATATGCATACACATTCTTTTTTTTTTGTTTAATTTTGTCAGCTGCATTGAATAGTAGGGTCTGTTGGGCACCATTTGTGAGAAAAGAGGATCATGACACAATTCACTCTGCCAGAAATTTGGAAATGGCATGTAGTACCACTTGGCATTCACACTGGAAGTTCCAATACAAACATTTCAGAGTGTTTAGTGCCAACCTGAGGACAGTGCTGAGGATTTGAAAAGAGATGAATGAGTCTAATGGTGATTATGAAGATGAAAAAAAAGAACTCTCAGATTTGTTGGTGAGGGCCTCAGACTCAATACAGAAGCCTACATCAAATACCTTGAGGAGGTAGTGCTGCTCTGGGTCAAGAAGGTAGCTGCTGGAAGACCCTATGGCTGGCAATAGAACTCTGCACCATGCTGCACAAGCAGGAGAACTTAGTCATGGCTGTCAAACAATTTTCATGACCACATTACCCTTTACACCTAACTCCCAAAACTGCAACCACCTTGATTATTATGTATGGGTTGCAGTTGAGCAAGAGACTAACTCCTTGTAATACCAAAGATGAAACGAAAACAGGGATTGTGGTAGCATTCACTAACTTAAACAAGGAGACAGTCCAGAAGAGATGCAAGAGATTCCAAAGTCATTTGGCTACTGTGGTTGAAGCCAATGGCAACTTTGTTAGATAAATTTACTCTTTAGTATTACCAGATATTTTTGTGTAATTTTGGTAAATATATATATATATATATATATATATATATGTATGTTAAAATGAAATGTCACTTATTTTCATTTTTTATAATCTAGTTGACAATTTATCCATCGCACCATGTATATATTAGATGCTTCCACAAATTCGTGATAACTAAAGGTTAAAATGAAAATTCTTTCTTGAAGTTTTTATTTTAGTTTTAATCTTAACCTAATAGATTAAATTTAATATTTTCAATAAGTAAAATACTTTGCTCTATTTCAAAACTAATTTAAATTGATTGGAAGGAGTTTTTTTTCCTAAAAAATCTGATATCAGCACCATTTTTAGCCCACATTTATCATAATGTAATTCTCATTATAAAATCTTCTAAAAATAAAATATACTTTCTGAAACTTTATTTGAGAAATATTAGCTGATTTAAAGTATAATTAATCTGATTTGAAAAATATTACTTACTTTAAGTTTAAAAGTATCACAGAAATGCATATTTTTAACATTGCAGTCACTCTTTATTTAAGCTTAACACCTTCATGACTGATAAATGTTTAATATTTTTCTATAGAGGTAGGCATTATCTGTAAAAAAAAAAAAAAAAAAATTGAAGATGAGTGGCTTTTATATATAATTTTTAACTACTCAGTAATTTTAAAAATTTAGGTAAAATATTCTCCATAATCCAATGTTTTATTAAATGCTAGATACTTTTGTTTTAAATTTATAGTTATTGTTCTTATTTTCTGATAATATCATGTATAGGTGCTCTTATCTACTAGAATTGGCATGTTTATAGGCATACTAAAAAAAAGATTCAAAATCTTTTTTTAAATATTGGTGTCTGATGATATGTATTTAGCTTTTCTATTTATGATAAGTAAATATAGTTTTACTTAATAATATCGTCTAAAAAGGTGAAATTAAGAATTTTAAAAGATTTAAAGCAAACTATTCTAATTCATATTTTGAAAAATGAAAACAATTCTAGTAAAAATTCATTATTCATCAAATTTTTTTTTTCTGAAAACAATAGTGTCTTTAATATATCTTATAAAATCAATTAAAAGCTTTTGTAGTTAAATAATGTCTTAAGTGTCATTGGATTTTTATTGTGCTTCAGAGCAGATTTTTCAGTAAATAAGGTTTGTCTTACAAAATAAAAAATTGATGATTTAAATCCTCCAAGAATTTCTGCTTTTAACTATTATAAATATTAAAGGGTGAAAATTCCATTTATCAAAATTTCATAAAATTAAATAAATGGCGGTTGGAACTGATGTAAAAAAAATATTCTAAAATAATTCTGTTCATCTGTGAATAATTCCTGAAAGTTTCATTAAAACCCAATAATTATTTCATTTTTGCAAGAATTTTCAAATCAAGGTGTATTTTTTTTAACTTAAAAAAAAAAAAAAAAAAAAAAAAAAAAAAAAAAAAGCTAAAATTTCCTATACCAATTTTCTGTCACTAAATTCACAAACCAATGCTTTAATTCACTTGACTTTTGTCCTGTAGGACAATTCTAAGTCTATAGTACATTAAATAAATTTTACCTACTGCTGACATTTGGTGAGATTTATGCACAAAGTAAATCTAGCAGAAGGAAAAAAATGTACACAGTATTTTACTCGGAAAAGAAGTAAAAATAGAAGTTTCAGAGGTGATTTAAAAGGGTTTCTTTTTTCATAAGGAGAAAAAAGATTATCACAATCATTGCTGGCATTTAAGAGTTATCACTGTCTAACATGTACAACAAATTTCCAATGACAGTTTTTTTTTTGGGGGGGGGGGATCAATCTTAGTTGCAGGAATATTCAGCACAAATTTATTTTAAAAGTAAAAAAAACATCTTTCAAGGCTAGAAAAGTTGATAGATTACAATTCTACAGCACAAAGCAAACATAAAAAAATTGCTAAATTAGCTGAAGTTAAAACCACTCATCAATTACAAGAGAACCTAAATATTGATATTTGAAGACTTTAACTGCCTCTGACAACTGCAAAAGCACAACTGGCTCTGTTAAGAATGAGAAACACTTCAACTCTGATCTCAACTGTTCATATTTACACAACATGAATAACCTGAATGTTATAAGTACTAACCTTATTTTTTATTCTCAATCCATGCTGATTACTAACAATGATAGAATGACAGTTGCAATAAAAAGAAACTGATATTAAGATGAAAAATATGGGTAAAAAATAATAATTATTGACAGTGGAGTGAGTCAAATGCAAAATAATTAACAGAACTGTTAAAAAAAACAGAACTGAGAAAGTTTTCAATAAGTAATAACAAAAAAGAACAGGCTAAAAAAAAAAAAATAAAACAACCAAACATTATATGCAAGGCAAAGTAACAGTAATATGGCAAAAAGTTAACTAAGAATTTTGTTTGACACAAGTTTGAACAAGTGAATATTTTGACAGTATTGCCCTAACAAAAATTTGCTATGATATGCCAGTTTTGCTGTATTTTTGTAATAAACACAAACAAAAGTTTAATCATTATATGTGTGTGCGTGTGTGTATACACACAAACACAATGATTAAATCAAGACAAAATCTCACTTGCAGGTAAGTCACCAAAATATTCTCTTTCAATATAATCTTAGATTACTTTGTTGCATATTGAGCACTTTCATTACTATTATCTTTGTAATTTTTTGTTAAGATATTATGACTATACATTCCCTTGAGAGTGTTCTATAAAGTAGTGGTTTTTGGGAAGAAGTTGTCCAAACAGAACTCTCTTCTTGTCTACAAAGATAATGGGGATGATTCAACTCACTTTGTTTTGTCTGTGGAAAAGGCCACATATACTCTTTTGAAATCTGTCAAGACTGGATAATGAGAAAAAGTAGATTTTTATGCTAAATATAAATCTATGAATGTGTGTGAGATCTAATGGATTACTTCTTAGAATGAGAAATCAGAGCTGAATTTGAATTCCAACTGGATAGTGAGAAAAGGTGGATTTTTAAACTAAATATAAATCTATGAATGTATGTGAGATCTAAAGGATTACTGAATTTGAATTCCAGCTGCGTTTGTTATATTCCTTTACACACACACACACACACAAAAAAAAGAATGAATGCATCTCTTTTCCCTTCCCCATTATGGGTTAACTTACAGAAAAAACTGGGTTTTATAGCTTCAGCTGGCAACCATTCTAGGGATGGAGATTCAATAAAAATCACCCATCTTTCATCAAGCCAGGGCCACTTGTGGGAATAAATCGGCTCATGAAAATAGACAGCAACTGAAATTAAATAAAGGGTTTAATGAAATACCCTGTAGGTTACCTGGATCAACATATACATGATGATAGTAGGAGAGAACAAGCGTCAAAACATTGATGACAGCAACAATATTCCATGATAACTCCTTTCCATAAAAATTCAGACTTAATTTTTTCAGTTGTGTGAGTTGTACATTCTATCACATAAAGAAAGCATTTTCTTTTCTTTAGTTGTTCCATAAGACACATTGTTAATATTTGCATAATGCTACTGAATTTTAAACTGAAACCATCACAGATTTATAGGTTTTAAAAATGTCTTTTCCAATCAGAATTCTGAATAATGAGAATTGGGGAACATTCTATAAAAGCAGAGATATTATTTAATTTCAAGAGAATATTCATTCATTATTTTTTTAAAATAAAAAGTTTAGAAAATTATAAAATAATCCCTCTAGTAAATATATATAAATAATTGTAAATAAGTTATTTAGATTCTTAATTTTTAAAAAAAAATCATTTCACTCCCAGCAAAGTGATAATGCCACTAAGATGCGAGGAGACAGGATGAAAGAGACTGAGAAGATGCTAGTGAGGAGAAAGGACAATAAAAGAACAAAATTTAGTCAGACAGATGAGATTGATTATAAATTTTTGAAGTTTGTAGGTGTCAGGGATGCAAGAAACCAGAAAAGAATTCTACAGATAGGAAGTGCAAGAAAAGAAACTGTCAAAATAGAACTTATGGTTACATCTAGTTAATTCAACATCAAAATAGAGGGACTGAGTTGCCAGCCTAGCAGTAAACTTAAATGCATGTAGATAAGGTGCCAAGGAAGAAAGCTTGTCAAAATAATTGTCATGAAAACATATGTAGGAAAGACAGAGGGATGTTATATCATGGCAGTGGGGAAAGTGATTGGAGTTGAGATGCCAGGTCAAAACCAATAACATTGCAGATGCTTCTTTGGATTTTCTCAAGAATCTCAAGATATATATCAGGGGTAGCAGACCAAATACAACAGCAATATTCCATTCATATATGAATGGCAGACTTATGAATGTGCAAGATGAATTCTGATGAGAAAAAGTGTCTCTTGCGACAGTGAACCATCTTTCCTAGCAGCAGACCAAACAACTGATTTAATATTCCATTTCATGTGAATAGAAAACATGAACCCAAGAAGGAATGAAGATAAAATAAATATTCAGTTATATCCATGAGATAACACGAACATCTTTTTCACTCTTGGCCTTTTACTTTCTTTCCTTTTGTTTTCTCCTCTCTGCTGATAAATTTCTGTACATTAGTTGTCTCCTCTTCATTTTTTTTTTTTGTTTGTTTTGGTTATTCATTTATTTACCTTCTTTTCTTTCTTCATTGATATAAAAGTAGATGATTGTGATACTGTTGCTAACAACCTCATCAAAACCCATTTTAAAATGTCTTATTAGTTTTAATTATATTTTCTACCAGAGAATTCTTAAGATTTTATTCATATGATTAACTGTCAGATATTCTGCTTTCTAAAGTCATTAAAATTTAATAAAAAAAATAGATATAACAAAAGAAAGCTAACACAAGACAAAAAAAATAAAAAGAATATATTATTAATATTGTTATGCTAACTTTGATTGGTGTCATGTTACTATAACAACATAATATTACATTATCTCGAATAGGGGAAATCAGGAGTGTAACTAAGAACATAAATTTACATTGAGTTTTATGTTACATCTCTCTCATATATATATATATATATATATATATATATATACACATACACACACACACTAGAAAAAATTTGAGATATTCTACAATTTTATATATATATATATATATATATATATATATATATAAAATATACTTTTTTCCTCAGTGGGAGCACAAATGTGAGTTTCATGCACCAGCACTCATATCAAGAATGGTCAAAAATATTCATGTTAGCTAAAATTCTAGGCAATCTATGAAGGATGCCAAGTAACACAATTCAATCTCTGATAAACAAAAATAAGTAAATGCTTTTTTTGGCTTTTTTTTAATGCAAATTATTATTTAAATTATTTTAGCTTGGGATTGATTTGTGTGTTATATATTTTAAATAACATAAGGTCATGAATTTAACTGTTTCTGAAAATAAAAAAATTTCAAGAACATAATTTACTTACTTGTGATTATTCGACATTGAATGATATCACTTGGCATCCTCAATAGCTTGCCTATACTTTTCGACTAACATGATTAATATTTATAAGCATTCTTAAATTTAATATCTTTTAAAAATCAATAACATCTTTGCATCAGCTAAGTTTTCCTTTTGCCTTTATTCATATTGACCTTTTACAGATATACTCTATCTGAAACGATATATATATATATATATATATATATATATATATATAGGTATAGATGTCCAGTCCATAAACGGCAAGGATAATCCAACAAGATCAACTTAAAGAAAATGCTTATTCCAGCAAAATTTTTTGTACCAAATGGAAGGAATATTGTGTGGTCTGATGAAATTAAGCTCATTGAAATTAATTATAATTTATAACCAATTTAAATGACGTGTTGAGTTTTCTTATATATATATATATATATATATATGTATGTATACATACACACACAAAGAAAGAATAATTATATATGTGTTGAATTGTATCACTCTAAGAGGAACAAATTTATACTTATTCTTAGTATAAATTTTAGGTCTTATTTTAGATTGAGCAATGTTTTATTACTACAAGCACTCATTGTGTGTGTGTGTGTGTATATATATATATATTTCGTTAAAAAGGACAAATAATTGTTGTGGTTAATTTTTTTATAAAATTTTGACTATACTTTTAGTTATTATCAAGGATGAATTTTATTTAACTGTTAACTGACTAAATATATGGATTGCTTTATGTATATATCTAAAGTTATAGGAATGTCGTATTTTCCAAACATGGTCAGCACATTGTGGTCATGTTCATAGTTGATACTATGAAGTGTTGGCTTTAACTGTTTTTATTATTAATAATACTTCCATTATTTTTAGCCTTTTTTTATGTGAATAAAAGCAACTTGGACAAAGAAAAAAAAAATTGAAAGTGCTGCTATCAAATCTTATCAAATATAAATCTGTATCTCAGTTTTTTCAAATATCTCCATTCCTGAAAGAAATATTCCTTTCCCAAGCCAACATACATAATAATTAAGATGAAAAGTAAACAGTTAAATCCATAACCTTGTATTATTTAAACCATATAAAGTTGTGGACAAAATTATTTACACCCTTTTCTATAATTACAAATATAGCTGTAATATCTTTCATTTTCATAGAAACTTAATGTGCATTTTTCCACAAATAATGAAAAAAAAAAAGATTTGAAAGAATATGCAGTGATGCTCATAAATTTTTTTATTTTAATGTCAAACATTAAAAACATACAAAAAACACCAAAAACATTTAACTGTTGGCCCTCTAATCAATTGAGAAACTTTTATTTTTGATTATTGTCTTTAATCATTTCTGATCGTTCCTTACATGATTACTACTCTACACTGATAGGCATTTTGCTCTATTTTTCCTTGGTAATAGTTTCTATTTTCTCCAAATTTGAAGGACTTCTTTTTCTTACTCTTCTCTTCAAATACGCCTATAAATTTTCAATTGAGTTTAAGCCAGAACTTTGTGTGGGGTACACCAATACCTTAATTTTGTTGCCATCTAAGTATTTTGCAACAATTCAGATCATGTGTTTCAGTTCATTGTCATGTTTGAATGTTCAGCAATGCCCCAAAGGCAGCTATTCATGCACTTTGTTTTTATTGTTTTTAATAGTCAAATACTGATCTTCATCCATGATACTTTGTACTCTTACTAGTTCTCCTGGTTCAGAGCAGATTGTCCCCCCCCAACCATATTTACTCGTAGGGAGGGTAGTTTTTTGGTTTGTGAGCTTCATTCACTTTTTTCTGTACATAATGGAAGTTCATGTGACCAAATAATTTTACTTTGGTTTCATCTGACCAGTTCCAATATTTACATTCATATCCTAGATGGCTTCTTGATTCTAATTAGCATTTTAGGTGTTTAGCCTTAAGCAAGAAAATTTTCCTTGGGTGACAAACTCAAAGTCCTACTTGATGAAAGTATCTAGTGACTGTCCTCGTTGATACATTCAACCCTGACATCTTTACATGATTGACAATGTCCTTTGTCATTTAGTGAGGATTCTTTGAGATATCTCTAACAATTTTCCTTTCCATTGTTTTCTGCCATTCCTTAAGTTATTCTCAGCACAATGAGTCTCATTGTACTTTTTTGATAATGCTACAAATTGTCGATCTAGCAACATTTAAATGCATGGAAAGTGTTTTATATCCATCATCTTGCTTGTGTGCATCAACTATCTTCAATCAGAGACACTTGTCAAGATCAGCTGTCTTTTCTATGGTTGCAGAATGAATGACTTATCACAGAACATGGCACTTACAAATGATATTCTTCATTACCTTTTAGAATGTTATAGAATCAGGTCAATACTTTTTCATTTTCAAAGGATGCTGTATATTTGGTCATACTATTATATGCCTATCTAGACAACTTACAGTACATCTATGTGATCATAGCTCAATTAGGAATCATTTAAACACACACAAAACCTACCAAACTTCATCTGAAACATACCAGTAGAAAATATCATCCGCATGAGAAAAAAAAGATTCAAAATTATGGAATCCCTAATAATAAAAAAGGAAAAGCCAAGGCTTCATAACATTGAATATAATCATAGCCACAATGTGCTGATCAAGTTTGAAAAATAAAACCTTCCTATAACTTCAGGCACATAGAAATTCACACATTCAATTAAAAATACAAAATAAAAATCACCTTTGATAATGGCAAAAAGAATAACTGAAAATGCTCAGATATGCAGAACTTTTGGACAGTTTTTACACACGGTGTCCAGAAAAGAAAGGACTTGTACACAAACAACAAACATTAAATAAAATAATCACAGTACCTTGTCAGTTGTATTTAATGAAACATGTATAAAAGAAGAATTGCTGCCCAAATACTATATAAAGTTAGGATTTATTAATAAGCTCATCTATATGTGTGTAGGAATTAAAAATACAATAATCTTAATTCTAAAAGAATCATTTTCATTATTAGTTTTTAGTTTATTTTTCATATATTTGTTGCTTCTTTATTTTATCATTTTTACTCAGGTTGTCTTACATCCTCTGATTGTAAGCAGTAAACCATAAAATGAGTGAATTGCATCTTGGCACTTTAGTAAAACATGAAAGCAGATCAGCTGAAAAACAGTGATCAAGATGACCAAGCTGGAGGTTGAATAATTCAAAGAAATATAGCAACTAGGTGTTCTGAGATTTCATCTCCACTATGAACAATAAGAAAGAAACTCCCATTGGGTAAATATGAAAATGGTTGAACTGTATGATTACCAATCAATCTGTCTGGAACCCAGCTGTTTGTGGAGAGTGATTGATTTAAATGTATATTTGTGTGTGTGTGTGTGTGTGTGTGTGTGTGCACACACAAGTGGGTTGGGTTGAGGCTTTACTGCTTGGAACATTAATGTGATACTGCTGGTCTGAGATATCAAATCAAAACACAGTGACAAGCTAAATTTAGATACAAATTTTTATAAGGTGACGAGAAGGTGTTAAAAAAATATTGGGGGTGATTTCAGTATTCTTATTTCAGGAAATATATGAACAATGTGAGATTGCTGAATAGTAAGACACTATTTTTTGTAAATGTTACACTGTATGTAATATGCTGGTTTTATGAATGGTATGTGGGTCACCAAAGATTCAGGTTGTGTATTTAGAGAAGTTCAATATATTAATACACACACATATCCATTTGTTTAATAAACCTTGTGTGTGTGTGTGTGTGTGTGTGTGTGTGTTTTGGCAGAAAATTCTTCTCTCCATTAATAATCTGAGAGTCTTTCTGCCTTCCATCAGTATGTCTGATGCTAGCCTCAAGAAAAGTGACTCATGTTCTGACATGAAATGGAAAGACTTTATTGAATCCATTGCTAGATCAGCTGCTAAAAATTGAATCCACTGTCGAGCGAGACAATTTTTCTCTCCAAAATCTATCTTATCTATCTGTAAGTCTACCATTCATCCATGCTTAGAATATTGCTGCCATATATGGTCTGATGCCGCTACTATTTACCTTGTGCTTCTTGATAAAATCTGAAGAAGAATCAGCAATATTATTGGTCTTGATCTGTCAGCTCAGCTTTAGTCAATTACCCACTGCTGTAAGGTTACTTCTTTGTGTCTTTTTTATAAACACTTTCATGGTAATTTTTGGATGCGCTCTTTGCTTTGGTACTTAGACTTTTGAATTTAAGCACAGTACTAAACTGGCAATAAGACTTTTTTTTAATCATTTCACCCCAAGCAAGGCAGTACTGCCACTGATGCACAGGGGTCAACATAAAAGTAAAAGTTTAGGCAGGAGGAAAGATGAACCAGTTACAGGGGGGTGTAAGAGAAAGGGCAAGAAAAAGATGGGAACACAGGTGTGAAGACAGTTGTAAAGGTAGAGAGAAAGGAAAAGAACAAAATACACAGGGTGATGTAGAAAGGACTGGATCAAGAGGATAAGAGATAGGAATTGACATTGCATTTAAATTACTGGATGTTGTAGCCATCAGGAAAGCAAGTATATGGAAGGAAGTTCCACAGGCGGGAAGTGCAATAAAAAGAACTGCTAGAGTAGAATTGTCAGCTGCTAATTTACAGTTTAGCTGACTGGGTCTAGCCTTAAATTCTATTGTAACAGTTTTGTTTCTCAAACTCCTTGCTTGTTGAACTCTCTTCCAGTTACATGTTTTCAATGTCTGTTTCCTTTTTCTTTTATTACTCAATTTTCTCATTTAAGGTTAATAGCTTAGCTCAATGTCAGCTTAGCTTACTTATTCATGATCCCAGAATCCTTTGAAAAATTTCACAAAATACTTTAGGGATTAACATTAACTCTTGTATCACATTCTACTTAATCTTGTTTACATCACTCAGGATTGATTTTAGTTTTGAGCAATACCAGAAGTTGCCAGATATCAAATCTAGACTGTAAAGAGGCTGACAGATCTAGTTGAAGCAATGTTTTGTTCCCAAAATTCTGGAAGATTTGAAGAATCTCTTATTCATTTGCTCAATTTGAATATGAAGGTCACTCACTGGTGTCTCATTGTAAAATGAGCAAGTATACCAGAGTGACTGTTGATGCATATGCAGTGAGGTCACTTTTAAGAATGATTTTCAAGATATTAAAAAAGACTTAAATGTATTCCAAACAAACTTTGTATGACTATACATGCATACAGGTCACTTTATTAGATATACTTTTAGCACCAATTTGGACTTCCTTTTGTTTTAGAGTCACCTCAATTCTTCCTGGCATAGATTCAACAATGTTTTAGAATCACTCCTCAGTGTGCGACATAATACTGTTGAAATATGTAATCAGCTGATCCAGAGCAAAGAGATTTCTGACAAGATATTAGATTGAGTCATAAATAATTTTTTGTGGTTGTTTACTGTTTTTAGTCTTTATAAAATAAATTACAATTACTTTTGATTTAATTATTTATTCACCATTATTTGCAATGACTTGTTGGTACTTATCAACCAACTCTTCAATAGCTTTTGAGTAAAATTCTACAGGTTTTAATGTGAAAAAGTTTTCAACAAACACTTAAATCATGTTTTCATTAAAGTAATTTTTCCCAATAAAAAAAAAGGTTTGTTTGTTTGTTTGTTTTTGAGGCTTAACGACCTATCAATCCTTATGGGATCATTTTAAGGTCGTAACCAGTGATTTTGGGTAAGGTTATTTTATTTTTACAACGTTTTTCTTTTCACGATTCATTGGGATTTGTTTTTAAGAGTAAGGTCCCCAAGTCCTACCCTTGTTATTTAACCCATAACTGGAGGGAATGGACGGATTAATACCTTTCCCAAGGGTACCAGTGCTTAAGTGAGTGTGGGGTATTCAAGAGGAATTCAAATTCGGCTCACCGATTTCTCTTTCCGAGCTGATATTCACTGCACCACAATGCACATGTGTCACTATACGCTTCAAGCACCTGGTATTCCCAAGTGGTCACCCATCTAAGTACTGACCAGACTCAACATTGCTTAACTTCGGTGATCGAGCGAGAACCGGTGTATTCAACATGATAGGCCGTAAGCCCAAAAACGTTAATTGGTTGGTGTAAGGTCAGATGAACATAGTGGGTGGGATAGAACAAACCAATCAAGTCTAAGGTTTTTTTTTTTTGCTTTTTTTTACTATATTGTTATTGATGTATGTGGCCTGTTATGGAATTGTTAGGGAAACTTCAATTAGTATTTGTCTATATTTTTGAGATGAGGTAGTATTTACACTATTTACATTATTTAGACTACTGTCCTCATCTTTGTTGCCATTTGTAGGGTGTTTTGACTGTTGTACGCACCAGCCTTCTTCAGGTAATAGAAATTTCAAACAAACAAATAAAGGGTTCACTTAAAAATTCCTATCATCTAAAGAAGGCATCATACAAATGATGAGGACAATAATCTGAATAATGTAAATAGTGTAAACTTCAGTGAATCTGAATACAATGGATAGCCAAGAGTGTTGAACATATATGAAAGAATTGGAATGTGCATTTCTTAAATAAGAGATTCTTGGAAATAAATAATCTGGGCAAATTTCATCAGGTAAAATTATAAAAATTAAAAATATATTTAATCATATACTTAATATAGATAGAGGAGAAAAACTGTTTTACCTTTAATCCTCTGTGTATGTTGCAACTGTCATGTGAAAGCTAAGATATAACAGAAATTACTTATCAGATGTTTCCATGTAGCTGAGAATCTCAACTCAATAAACAGACTCAAATCTCAACTCAATAAACAGACTCAAATCTCAACTCAATAAACAGACTCAAATCTCAACTCAATAAACAGACTCAAATCCCAACTCAATAAACAGACTCAAATCTCAACTCAATAAACAGACTCAAATCTCAACTCAATAAACAGACTCAAATCTCAACTCAATAAACAGACTCAAATCTCAACTCAATAAACAGACTCAAATCTCAACTCAATAAACAGACTCAAATCTCAACTCAATAAACAGACTCAAATCTCAACTCAATAAACAGACTCAAATCTCAACTCAATAAACAGACTCAAATCTCAACTCAATAAACAGACTCAAATCTCAACTCAATAAACAGACTCAAATCTCAACTCAATAAACAGACTCAAATCTCAACTCAATAAACAGACTCAAATCTCAACTCAATAAACAGACTCAAATCTCAACTCAATAAACAGACTCAAATCTCAACTCAATAAACAGACTCAAATCTCAACTCAATAAACAGACTCAAATCTCAACTCAAATAATTGTCTTTTCACAAGAAAATCTTGCTGCCTGTGATTATCACCAGTGGGTAGGAATCTAACACACTAAAATTTTGGACTCATTCTAAATTTTTAAACCATATACAAGTCAGTCAGTTAAAGTGCCATAAGAGATACACGCTTAGGGCGATCATGCCTCCAAAGAAACATGACTGACTTGGCAGAAGATTATCCCGCAGTAGGTTGCCATTGCTTTCTACAGTAGACTGGTTGCTGACCAAGGCTATAGAACCCAATCTGTTCTATTATTTAACCCATAACTGGAGGGAAGAGATGGATTAATACCTTTCCCAAGGGTATTTGTGCGTAAATGAATGCAATGAATTCAACTGGAATTCGAACTCGGCTCCCCGATTTGTCTTTCCAAGTCGATATCCACTGCACCACAACACACATATACAAGAATAGTTAAAAAAAATATCTCCCAGATCTAATATGTGAAGTAGATATATCTGATAGGCTATTGCTTATCTAGATTATGTTGACAAAGAGTACTTCTATCTAGCTTAACTCAATAATATTGTAATATTAAATATAACCAAGGAGAGGGTTTATACACCATCAAATATAATAATTTTGCCCTGATTTACTTTGTTCCAATACAGTGATTTTGCATGGTTATTAATAATAATAACATTATTATATAATTTGTTATTTAAATCAAACAAGTACAATTTAAATATCTAGGAAGTGTTTTAACAGAGGACAGAAAGTTTGGCACTGAAATCAAAAGGAATAGCAAAAAATGTCTTCAAAACCTAAACAAAGCATTAAGAAATTAAAACATTTCATTAGAAACAAAGAAAAAAGTACTGAATTATTTTGCAATATGAGTTCACCTATATGGCAGTTAGTATTAGACAATCTCCTTACAATTGAAGAAGAGACTTGAGTCAATAGAAATGTGGTTCTATAAAAGGATGCTGAGAATACTATGGAGTAAATATGTAAGCAATAACAAAACTTTTAGAGAAAATGAAAACAAAAGAGACATACTGAATATCAGGAAGAGATAACTGAAATTTCTAGGGCACATAATGAGGAAAGAGGGCTTAGAAAATTTTATACTCACAGGATAGATTGAAGGCAAGAGGGACACAGAAAATAATGCATAACCTATTTAGAGAGTTTGAATAGATAGACAGTGGAGTAAGGTTTAGGAAAGATAATTTATTAAGAGCTACAAAGGACTAAAAATTATGAAGAGCCATGATCACCAACGTCCTTAACGACATGACCCATTGAAGAAGAAATCACTCCTATGATATTAACCATCATCCACTTTATATTTATTATATAGTTATATTAATTCTAGGCTTTTAGGATTAAAGTGGGAAATGATAGATATAAAAACTTCAATATGCCATGTCTCTTCAGGCAATCATGGCCCACTTTATCTCCCTATCCCTTGTAGCTTTTAGCACTCCTCCCCCTGTTACCCTTCCAAAACCCTGCTCAGTCATCCATCTGTTCAAGTCCATCAAGTATGTCACATGCTGCTTTCCCCTAGCTCTCCTTTCTTTTACCATCTTATGAGTATCAGATTCTCCAAGTCCTCTTTTCTCATTATATGTCCCAGAAACTTCAGCTATCTTTTCTTGATGTTAAGTATCAGTTTTTTTTTTCATTTCCATCCTCTCCCAAACTTTATGTTCTGTCTATAGTATCCTCAGCATCCTTCTGTAGAACCACATTTTGGTTGATTTAAGTCTTTCCTTCATTTTTGATGAGATTGTCCAGCATTTGCTGCCATATTGAAGGACAGACATCACATAGCAATCCAGTACTCTCTTCTTTGTTACCAGCAAAATTTTCCAGTCTCTCCGTACTTTACTCAGCTTCTGGAAGCTTCTACTTCATTTTAGTATCTTTGGTCTGTACTTAGCAAACTTAATTCCACCTGGTGAATAAAGAATAAGAAATGTTTTTCAGGAGAGTGTGTCATAACCTGTCAAAACCTTAATTTTTATTTTTAACTCCAGCAAAAGTGCTTTCTTTGACATCCACAGGTCATATAAGAAGAACAGAAATTAATTTTGTCTGGTTTTGCACTGCCACAATCTTCTTCTATGTGCTGAGTTCTTTTGAGGACATCTGTGATCAAGGCTCTACACAACTTTCTATCTCTGTGTGGTTTGTAGTATTTTTTCTCCCTTTGTTGAAGCCCATACCTCCTGTTCCACCATCCATTCACAGAAGCTTGTTGATTCTAGCCTCAAAAAGCTTGCTAATGACACTAAGGAGACTGATGGGTCTATACTGGGATGAGCATTCACCTGTGTTCTTAAAAACCCGAGCATGCACTTAACACCTTCCACAGACTTGGAAAGGATTTCTCCTTTAAATAATTTTGCACAGCTATTAAGAGAGATGGTAAAAAGGCAAGCCTTCCTAAGAAGTACAAAGAACATGATGTTATGAAGAGTTATGATCACCAACTGAAGAGAACATGGCATATAGAAAAAAAAATCCTATTTGAGAGAACCCCATAATCTGCGATGAGAGTTAGTGTCATCAGAAATCCATTAATCATATTGTCTGAATTGGTCAATGCTTTGAGAAAAGGCAAATAAAGTGAAAACAAACAATTTACTAAAAGACATTGTCTGACCTTGTCACGAGTTCTTCCACCTCACAGATTGGTGGATTCCAATTCCAACCTGTTTCTCACCCTCTCAGCAAAATTACATTTGGCAATGGAATGACTCATAAATATGCCAAACCAAAATTCAGCACAGTTCATTTTGGGCGTCTCGTGTCATATTACGCATGAAACAAACTGTCACAAATAGCTGTTGACCGCAATGTCCACATATATATCCAGGAATATCTTGATTAATGCTCATTCAATTAATGCATTTTTGATTAGTGCACTAAAATTTTTATACACTAAAATTTGATTAGTGCCTGCATAATACTCAGTTATTGTGATAAAACATTTTTCACTTTAACCATAGTAATTAGAAATTGATTTTTTTTATAGTTACCAATTAAAAATTTTCTAAAACTTAAAAATGGAAAATAGGTATCTGTTTTGTTTGTCAAGTATTATGTTTTCTAAGTAATTAAAGTAGTGTTAAAAAAATAAATTCATAGCATTTTTTAACTTCTTATATGTACCTATATTT
>JBBBDQ010000195.1:1265000-1292500 GCA_037127315.1 Ascarosepion bandense | reverse complement strand
TATATATATATACATACACACAAACACGCAAATACACACTGAGGAGAAAGCAAGAACAAAGATTGTGTCAGGATTACAATCTTTATCTACCATGATGACTGCTAGGTAGTCACAATCAATAATGGGACAATAAACCTTCTTGCTTGTTTGCTTTGGAATATTTTGTCAATTTCATTTTTATCTTTAAATTCCTTCTGATAAGTACACACTCTTGTTAATTTACAGGGAGTCTATTGAAATCAGAAAAGTTTCTTTGGTGGGCAACTCTGAGGCCACACTATGCTGTAGTCTGTGCCAGTTACCTTCCTACTCATGCCACAGTTGACAATCATCTGCTACCACTACTTGAGGCATCTCCTTACCAAAAATAACCTGAATCATGAAAATTTGCAACCAAAGGTACAAAGCTAAACCAGCCAAAGAAAAGTCACCTAAAACCCTAAACATTACTTACTCAAACATCTATAGTATATGGACTAACTTTTGTAGAATGGAATTCTTCCTCTACAAAAGGTCCCCAGACATCTTAGCTCTCTGTGAAACTAACAACTCTTCAATCTCTTCCTCTAATTTCTATATCCCTGGTTACCTTCCCCTCTTTAGGAAGGACTTCAATGTCCATATGCCTGACCTTGGGGTTTACTTCAGTGAACATCTCTCTCTAGCTAGAGAGAGATTTCTCTTGAATCTCCAGACCATTTTTACATGCATCTGCATCTCTACTAAACTCAGCTAT
The DNA here is from genome assembly GCA_037127315.1 of Ascarosepion bandense. Taxonomy (NCBI): domain Eukaryota; kingdom Metazoa; phylum Mollusca; class Cephalopoda; order Sepiida; family Sepiidae; genus Ascarosepion; species Ascarosepion bandense. The sequence continues at coordinate 1,291,764 of JBBBDQ010000195.1, read as the reverse complement.
CTTTTCTTTCTCTACCACTCCCTCTTCCTCTCCTGATTATTCCATGCTAGACAGCATTTCTGACAATATTGACAAGGCTATTTCCTCTCATCCGTCTGCTAATATATTTGTGTTTGGCGACTTTAATGTCCACCATGCTAAATGGCTAGAAAATGATTCAGCATCTCACATCCAACAACTTATTCTCTGATAATCAGTATGGCTTCCGTTTCACCAGGTCTATCACTGATGTGGTAACAGCCATCACTGATATCTCAAAAGCATTTTATAGGGTCTGACATGCCAAGCTTCTATTCAAGCTAAAGTATAACTGGACAATTGTTTGATTTAATCCAATCGTTCCTGACAAATTATAAAATGACGACTGTTCTGAATGGACATGCTTCACAATCCTTTCATGTGAACATGGATGTCATTCAAAGGTTCTATCCTAGGTTCTACACTTTTCCTGATATTCATCAATGATGTTCCTGATGTAAGCAGTTCCCAAGTAAGCATTTATGCAGATGACACCACCATTTACTCCCATCTCAATATGAAATCTGCCAGGGCTGACAAAGTAAACTTTGCTTCTGCTCTTGGAAAAGACCTCCAATCTGTGATGGATTGGGGTAAGAAATGGCTTGTAAATTTTAATGATGCCAAAACGAAGATGCTCTCCTTTAACCACCATAGAGAAACTTTCCTACCTTCCATCAGTATGGATCATGCTAGTCTTCCTGAAAGCAACACACTGCACCTCCTCAGCCTCATTCTCTCAGCCAATCTCAAGTGGGATGAATACATCAAATTAATGGCTAATATCAACTAAAAAGGTTGGGTCACTGTGCTGAGACAAAGTTTTTCTCATCAGAATCCATCTTGCACATTTATAAACATACTTTTCGTCTGTGCATTGAATACTGTTGCCATATATGGTCAGGTGCTCCTGCCATTCATCTTAGGATTCTTGACAAAATCCAGATGAGAATGTACAATGTAATCAGTTCTGATTTGGTGGCTTGACTACAGTTACTTTCTCACTGACAGAATGTGGCTTCCTTCAATCTTTTCTACAAATATTTTCATGGATTCTGATCTAACAAGCTTCATTCCTTAGTGCTCCACCCTCACGAATTTACTCATGCAACTCGCTTGGCAATTAATTTCTGCCGTCTTACCATCAAAATAGGCAAATGTAACCACCACTTCTCCTTTAACTTCTTTTCTCACACTTCCCGCCTGTGGAACTTCCTTCCCCATGCTTGCTTTCCTGATAGCTACAATCTCTAAAAGTTTAAATGCAATGCCAACTGCCATATTCTATCTCTTTAACTCCCACCTCTCCTTTACTCTTTCATCATCCTACATACTGTTTTTATTTTCTCCCTTCACTCTCCTCTCTCTGTAAGCCTCTGTGCACTAGTGACAGTATTGCCTTGCTTAAGGTAAAATGATTATAAAAAGAAATAATAAAAAGTACAAAAATTTAAATATATTTGTAGTTCTTTTAATAGACAACAGAAAATGTGATATGGAAATTCAAAAGCTTTCTGAAGCTAAACATAGTATTAAGAAACAAGAAAATTTCATTACAAAGAAAAGCATGCTGAAATATATGGCAGTGAATGCTAGATTATTTCCTCACAGTTAAAGAGGAAACTTGAAATAACAGACATGGTTCTACAGAAAAATGCTGACAATACTGTAGACAGTGCATGTGAGCCACCAGAAGTTTTAAACGAAATGAAAACAAAAAGGACACAAACTTAAAAGGAGAAAGAGTTGAAATTTCTAGGGCACATATGAAGAAAGAAGGATTGGAGAAGGTAATATTCACAGGACATCTTGAAGATAAAAGAAGCCAAGGGAAACAGCGAGTAACATACCTTAGGAGCTTGGATAAAAGAACAGAGACTAGAAGGGATAGTAAGAAAACAAATATCACAAAACATCATAGGATAAGAAGTTGTGGAGAATTATATCCTGAAGAGACATGGCATATAAAAGAAGTATAGATAAGTTAATAAAAATGAAACTAAAGCAAAATAAGCTGATGTTGTTGCGTCATCCATTTATTATATTGATTTTTTACATTTAAAATGTAAAATATATTTTGATTCCAAATAATAATTATGTACTGTTACAAACAAATTGCTGCAACATAATATTTTAAAATAAAAATAAAAAAAAAGAATGTTTAGCTTGTTGCCAAAAGGAATGGCCAAGGTTTTTCACTCTGGCAGGGGATGATTTCTTCCACAGGGTCAGATACACAGATAAGAAAAATAACCAATAGAGATGAACAACAAATACTGGTATTAAACTTTAACAGAGAGCCAAAATAATACAAGGAAACACATCAGCATGGAAAGGTATGTGCGATGTATACAATAAGAGAACCAGAGAGAAAGAAAAAATAACTTTGGTCCATTGTTTTTTTTCTTCTCTCACTTTCTTTGTGTGTGTGTGTGTGTGTGTGTGTATATATATATATATATATATATTTCACTTTTACCTTCTTTTTCTTTAGTTCAGTTCTTTACTTCTTTGTCATAGACATGGGAGTGTCATTTAGCTACAAGTTTTGACTTCTTAAAGCTTCAATCTTCTGTTGCCAAGTGATGTTCATTTCTTCTTTGCAGTTAACAGAATAAAAGTTACTTTTCTGCTGTAAAAATGCAACATTATGTTGATTCAAGTATTCTCATTTTTCATTAACTGGAAAAAGCATATATGCTTTTATATCCAGTGATTAACAGGATTGATGATTCACTGTTGCTTTTTCGTTTGTGACTATTTAGTCAATTGAATAAATGTTTATATGCAGCATAGATCAATGTGTAAAATATTATGCTTCTTCATTTTGCAAAATTCAAATCTGTCAGTGATATGAAAAAGTGTTTCCATTCCTCAATGTTTGCAATCCAACTTAACTATATATGAATTGGATATACAATACAGTCACTTCATTAAGCAATCTCCTTATTTGACAATAACATGAGGAGTTGTCTATCTCTTGATTAAATGTGTTTCTTCTGTGCAAGTCTTCGTATTGGGTCATGTGACTCCACATGTGTGATGTGCTATTTTTAGCCATCAGCCAATTCTGTTTGCATGAGTCATTATTTAACTTTATATGAATTAGCTAAACTGTTGATTCCATAAAGTTATCAGAGAGAAGAGTAGCTGTCACAGTTAGAAAGAGAAAGAAAGAGTGATAGTTTATAGACAGTTTGTACTTTTAATGCTTAAGTATGAATACATGGTAATGTAACAGTACATGCTTTGAAACTTTTATCTTCCATGTGTTTTGATATTAAATTTAACATAGCAATTATGCACTTCCTTTAAAATTGTATTTCTTTGTACTTTGGCACAAAAGAAAATGTAGAATAAATATTAAATTATTTGGTACATTCTATGTGCTTGTTCCTTGTAACTTTAAGATCTGGTTATGCCCTCTTGTGTATTCTTATGTGATATAATTTAAAAACGATTAAAACAATTTTTGTTTTGCAAAGTAATGTAATTCCTGTGACCATTCAAAGATATGGTATGTGACATCTTTGAGTATGATGTGATACACAAAGGTTTAGAGAATTTTAAAACAGGAAGCAATCAATTTGTTATACAATATTCCCCATTTCCTTCAAGACAGTTCATGCATCAGTGCCATTCTTTAGTTCAAACCTTTAGAATTAGAACATGACATATTTCTTCTATGGAGTTGAATCACCCTCATTTCCTTCATGTTCCAAATTTTAAAAGAAAGAATGATCACTTTTTGGAACAGACTCCCATGTGGATGCTTCATTGAACATTAAAATCATAACCTATTCAAGTCAAAGGCCAATCATTATCTACAATCCTTATCCTTATAGTCTTAAGTTTTTACCACCTCATATTTCATTAATATTCAGTCAGTCAGTTAAGTGCCATATGTTATAAACGCTTGGGCGATCATGTCCCTTTCAAAACATGACTGACTGGGTAGAAGATTTTCCCACTGTAGACTGGTTGCCGACCAAGGTTATAGAACCCAGTCCTGTTATTTAACCAATAACTGGAGGGACGAAGTGGATTAATACCTTTCCCAAGGGTATATGCACGTAAGTGAATGCAACGAATTCAACTGGAATTCAAATTCGGCTTCGATTTCTCGTTCCGAGCTGATATCCACAATATCACAACATACAGCATTCATATTACTCATCTTATTTATTATTACCATTTTAACAATAAACCTCTACCTTGAGATGTTCAAGACTTGTATTGATTGAATTCTAGTATATAAAACAACCTCTTAAAAATCACTCAATCAATTCAATTGTTTTATGAGAGAGCCATTTTTTCTAAAAATTTGAGGGTAGTCTTGCACACAAATTATCAGCCTACTTAGATTGTATAAGGAAAATTTAAATAATTTTCAATTTTGTGGTATTTGTCAAAAATGCATGTATGTCAATGTCATGGTACTACTGGTAAATATTATAAAAACAAACCTTGGACTTCTCTATATACATATGTGTATGTGTGAATTAATAAATATACATACAATCAAGTATACACACACATATATAAAAATATTATTCAGGTGTTAATAAGATAATGCTCAATGTAGCATAAACAGAGCTATTGATTATATATATTAGTAAATATACATATTATCCTACACTGGTGGTACAACCTGGAGTTTCAGGCATTACACAATCATCGGGTGCATATTACAAACTCTTCATCTCTGTCATTTTCCTCATCTATCTCTTCATGTATATAAATAGAGTTTGTAATATTCACTTGATTGTGTAGTGCATTAAACTGAGTTGTACCACCAATGTAGGATAATATATTTTTTCAAGTAGATTGAAAAAAGCCAGCCTTTTTGAGTGTTAACAGCATAATGGTGTCCTCACGAAATTTTGAAGTCAGCATGAACTTGCTCTGTGAAAGTGACAGATTCTTTGCATTAAACACACACACACACACACATAGTTACTTTTCATGATCAGTAGAAAGCACAGACATCAGGTAATACCCTGAAACTATCTTAAGTACAATGGAGAACACAGGTTATAGAGAATTACTATATCAGAAAAGTGATAAGAAAATAAAAGAATTATGTTCCAATGAACATAAACTATGTTAGTATGCAGGTCAGCTGGTGTTAGGTTGACCTTAATAGCTGTGGAGGTCAACTTTTGTCATCATGACATGTAACAGTTAAAAGATAAAACAGGAAAAACATCCCTTTCTAAGCATGACCTATATATTGAGGCAAAAAAAGGGGTCAGGATAATATACTCAAGTTTCAGGTCAGGGAATATAGGTCAAGTGGAGTGAACTAAACTTTCTCTAGCAGTAAATAGGTCAAAGTGACATTAGGAATAACTGTGTGTGTGTGTTTAGGAAAACTGATATATAAACTACTTCTAAAACATAAAAGACTTCATACAAAACAAAATAAGCTAAAGATTTAAGAAGGAATTTATTACCACCTGTAATAATTGCCTTAGGAGAAACATTGAGGAATTTGAAGCAATGACTATATGAACACAAAATTATCTTTTACAAAACAAACTAAATGCATTAGTTGTTCACTGTTATACAGGGTGGGAAATACGTCATGCAACCAAGAAAATTTCAGTTTACCACATCAAGGAAAATGATAATTCAAAAATAGTTGTTCTCATTTCATTCTATAGGCATTGCTTTTTAATTTGCCAGGTTCCTACACAATGTGACCACCTTTTGTCTTAATTGCCCTCTGAAGATGCTTGAAAAAAAAAAAAAAAAAAAAAAAAAAGAAGTGGCCAAAGTACGCACAGTTTCCTGGTCAATTTCTGCCCATGCATGAAGGAGACATTGCTTCAGACCATTCAGGTTTCTATGTGTTTTTGCACAAGCATTTGACTCAAAGATGGACCATATTGAGTAATCCATAGGATTTAAATCTGGCAATGATTTTCAATTGTTCAGCAATTAGTGTTGCCCATTCCAGATTGATGAAGATTATTGTTTCATGTTGTTTATGCATGTTGTTCAAAATATGATTCCAAAGTATCAAAATTTTATCAGAAACCTGTAAAATATAAGCAAAGACTTTAATACAACCCCAAAATTAAGTTAAGGGAACAGTTGTATGCTGGTTAGAATTTGAAAATAGAGCCCACTGCAAAACATATTGCCCACCCTGTAAATACTGCACTTTTTCACTAAAAAACTGCATAACATGACAAAAAACACCTCAAATTTAATAAAAACTAAGTTTTATCGTCAAAATGTTTATTATTAAAAGGAAAGACCAAAATATTTTTTTTTATATTTTTTAATCCTTTCTAACACGTTTGAAATTTTGGTTAAATATCTTTTTTATTTTTAGCATTAATGGTGTAACAGAATTGAGAATGGGAATTTTAGCACTTTGTTTCTGATAAAATAAAACATTAATTTAGAAATTCATGCAAAAATCAAATAATTGTCAGATTTTGATGAAACTTTCAGTACATATTCATAAATTTAGTTTTTAAATCATTACTTTTAGAAAATCTTAGACTATTTTTTTACATCTAATCACCTCACCTTAATTTAATTTCTAGAAATTAAATTCTGTCCACAAACTTTGTTGTATTAGTCAGAACTCTTTGGACAATGTAAATCAACCATTTTTTTTTTTCAACAGTTAATGCTTTCCCAGAAATCTGCTCCAAATATTAATATAAAAAATGCAATAAAACTATGACATTATTTAATTAGATAAGCTTTTATTTGCTTTTATAAATGATATATATTAAGGACATGATAGACTGAAGACAAATCATCAAGCTCTAAAATTTTAAAAATAATTTTTAATTTTTTGGTGCATAAAACATGCTCATTTTGAAAGTATTGGTGACTATACACATCAAAAAATAAGATTGATGATTATAGTAAATTTAAAGTCAACAGTCCTAAAAACTAGAATATTTCCAGCATTTTAAAGATTACTGAGTTTTTAAAAATTATATAAAAAAAAAATTTCATCCACCATTTTCTTAAAGTATGTTTTAACAGAAAGTCTCCATAGAACAATATAAAACTATCATCATCTTATCATTGAGTGATAAATCACTGCTACTGTTTGTTTTAAAAATAATTTTTTCTATTATTTTCAACTTAAAGTAAATAATATTTACAATATTTACATTATTTGGTCTATTTGTATCGTTGTAAGCACTGGCCTTTTTCTGCTAGGAATTTCGAATCGAACCCTTTATTACAATCATTGGGGTATATGAACTCCTTGCGTAAAGCCTCAATTGGAAGTCATGAGTTATCTCCCTCTAACCCTGCAAGTTACTTGTTTACACCTGATTTTTCTATCTTCCTTTGTTCTTGTAGCCTTACCTTCTGAGTGTGGCCTGTCTCTCCTTTATATTTCTTGCCATAACTACATGGAATGGTGTACACACAGTCCTTAGTCATGTCCTCCTCTGTTAGGGGTCTTACTCGGGAGAGGTACCTGTGAAGTGTAGAACCACTTCTGAAAATCGTCCTGATGCTATATAGACCACAGATCCTTTGTATTTTCTCTAATAACCCCTTCATATAGGGTAGACAGACCAAGGCTGTTTTCTGAGAGCTGTTACCCTCATGCACCCTCCCTTCTGTGTATGTTAGAGTTGTTGTCATTATACCCTGGATAATTGTTTCATTGTAGGGTACTACTTATACTGACCATTTCCTGTTCGTATGACTCTGGATCGTCGCTTATGATTTTTGCTCAATGTTGAAAGCAGTGGATGATCCCTTTCTTTACATTGTATAGGTGATGGGGGTTGAAAATGAGGTATTGTCTGGTGAATGTTGGCTTGCGGTATATGGATGTCTTGAATGCCCCCACCTCTGTTTGAGTTATTAGCACATCCAGGAATGCCAGTTTGTTGTCACACTCTTTTTCCATAGTGAACAGTATAAATAATATTTGTTTCAACTCCGATTAATTATACTTTAGAAAAGCATATTTTATTTTTGGAAGATTTATTAATAAATGAAATTACAATGGGATGAAAGACAACTACAAAGGGCACTAATTAGCTATTATTTCTAATCCATATAATTTTTGTTTTAAATACATTACAGAGTATTTTACTCACTAGAAATAGTCAATTTAATACATTAGCTTTCACTTAATGTTAAAATGAAAGCTTAAAGAAAGTCTTAATTTTTTAAATTCTTTTTAAAACTTAGGTGCTTACCATGATAAGTGTAACTGCAATAACATACTAAAAAATGTTACATTAATTAAAAGAGAAAGCAATTTATTAAGACAAAAATGTTTAACTGGGAAATTTATATATACACACACACAAATATATATATATATATATATATATATATAATGGCTGGCCACTCATATTTGAGAATACTCGTCTACCAGAGTGACTAGCAACTGTGCTGAGCGGACTATAGTTATAGTTTCTAGGAGAGATTGCGTTATCTAGCATGAACAACAGTCTGAACAAAGACAGGATGCTCAATCTCTTGAGCTAGCACAACTATCAATGACTACTCAAAGGGATCCATTTACCCAACTTCACTCATAAGGCTTGAGTGAAACCGTAGTATGGTTTTTTTAGGCACTTTCCAAAGGTACTGCATGTTGTGATCATCTCCAGACTGATAACACCAAGAAGTCATCTTCGTAACAAATTGACCATGGTGAGATTCAAATCGGAGCTTAATGGTTAGAAAGTGAATGTTCTAACCACCCGCGCACCACTGTGTGTGTGTGTATATATATATATATATATATATATACACACACACACACATATATATATATACACACACACATACAGATATATATATATATATATATACGCACACAAACTTCATACATATATACGCACACAAACTTCATACATATACACGCACACAAACTTCATACATATACACACACACAAACTTCATACATATACACACACACACACACAGGCACACAAACTTCATACACACACACACAGGCACACAAACTTCATACACACACACACAGGCACACAAACTTCATACACACACACACACAGGCACACAAACTTCATACACACACACACACAGGCACACAAACTTCATACACACACACACACACACGCACACACAAACACACACACACACACAGGCACACAAACTTCATACACACACACACAGGCACCACAAACACACACACACACACACAGGCACACACACACAGGCACACAAACACACACACAGGCACACAAACTTCATACACACACACAGGCACACACACACAGGCACACAAACTTCATACACACACACACAGGCACACAAACTTCATACACACACACAGGCACACAAACTTCATACACACACACACACAGGCACACAAACTTCATACACACACACACACACACAGGCACACAAACACACACACACACAGGCACACAAACTTCATACACACACACACACAGGCACACAAACTTCATACACACACACACACACAGAGGCACACAAACTTAAACATACACACACACACAAACTTCATACACACACACAGAGGCACACAAACTTCATACACACACACAAACTTCATACACACACACACAAACTTCATACACACACACAAACTTCACACACACACACAAACTTCATACACATACACAGGCACACAAACTTCATACACATATACGCACACAAACTTCATACATATATACACACACGCACACAAACTTCATACATATATACACACACACGCACACAAACTTCATACATATATACACGCACACAAACTTCATACATATATACACACACACAGGCACACTTCATACATATATACACACACACAGGCACACAAACTTCATACATATATACACACACAGGCACACAAACTTCATACATATATACACACACACACAGGCACACAAACTTCATACATATATACACACAAACTTCATCACATAAATTATACACACACACACACACACAGGCACACAAACTTCATACATATATACACACACACACACTTCATACATATATACACACAAACCACACAAACTTCATACATATATACACACACACACACAAACTTCATACAATAACACACAGGCACACAAACTTCATACATATATACACACACACTTCATACATATATACACACACAGGCACACAAACTTCATACATATATACACACACACTTCATACATACACACAAACTTCACAAATTCATACATATATACACACACAGGCACACAAACTTCATACATATATACACACACACACACACGGCACACAAACTTCATACATATATACACACAAACACAAACTTCATACATATATACACACACACAAACTTCATACATATATACACACACACAAACTTCATACATATATACACACACACAAACTTCATACATATATACACACACACAAACACTTCATACATATATACACACACAGGCACACAAACTTCATACATATATACACACACACAAACTTCAAATTACATATATACACACACACACACAAACTTCATACATATATACACACACACACAGGCACACAAACTTCATACATATATATACACACACACACAGGCACACAAACTTCATACATATATACACACACACACACAAACTTCATACATATACACAGGCACACAAACTTCATACATATATATACACACACACAGGCACACAAACTTCATACATATATACACACACACACAGGCACACAAACTTCATACATATATACACGCACACAAACTTCATACATATATACACACACACGCACACAAACTTCATACATATACACACACACAAACTTCATACATATATACACACACAAACTTCATACATATACACACACACACACAGGCACACAAACTTCATACACACACACACAGGCACACAAACTTCATACACACACACACAGGCACACAAACTTCATACACACACACACAGGCACACAAACTTCATACACACACACACACAGGCACACAAACTTCATACACACACACACACAGGCACACAAACTTCATACACACACACACACACGCACACACAGGCACACAAACACACACACACACAGGCACACAAACTTCATACACACACACACACAGGCACACAAACACACACACACAGGCACACAGCTTCATACACACACACACAGGCACACAAACTTCATACACACACACACAGGCACACAAACTTCATACACACACACAGGCACACAAACTTCATACACACACACACAGGCACACAAACTTCATACACACACACACACACACACACACACAAACTTCATACACACACACACAGGCACACACACAGGCACACAAACTTCATACACACACACACACACAGGCACACAAACTTCATACACACACACACAGGCACACACACACACAGGCACACAAACTTCATACACACAGGCACACAAACTTCATACACACACACACAAACTTCATACACACACACACACACAGGCACACAAACTTCATACACACACACACACAAACTTCATACACACACACAGGCACACAAACACCATACACACACACACACAGGCACACAAACACCATACACACACACACAGGCACACAAACACACACACAGGCACACAAACTTCATACACACACACACACACACAAGTACACAAACTTCATACACACACAAACTTCATACACACACACACACAGAGGCACACAAACTTCATACACACACACAAACTTCATACACACACACAAACTTCACACACACACAAACTTCATACACATACACAGGCACACAAACTTCATACACATATACGCACACAAACTTCATACATATATACACACACACGCACACAAACTTCATACATATATACACACACACAAACTTCATACATATATACACACACAGGCACACAAACTTCATACATATATACACACACACAGGCACACCAAACTTCATACATATATACACACACACAGGCACACAAACTTCATACATATATACACACACACAGGCACACAAACTTCATACATATATACACACACACACAGGCACACAAACTTCATACATATATACACACACACACACACAGGCACACAAACTTCATACATATATACACACACACACACAGGCACACAAACTTCATACATATATACACACACACAGGCACACACACAGGCACACAAACTTCATACATATATACACACAGGCACACAAACTTCATACATATATACACACACACAGGCACACAAACTTCATACATATATACACACACACAGGCACACACACAGGCACACAAACTTCATACATATATACACACAGGCACACAAACTTCATACATATATACACACAGGCACACAAACTTCATACATATATACACACACACGCACACAAACTTCATACACATATATACACACGCACACAAACTTCATACATATATACACAGGCACACAAACTTCATACATATATACACACGCACACAAACTTCATACATATATACACACGCACACAAACTTCATACATATATACACACACACACAAACTTCATACATATATACACACACACACAAACTTCATACATATATACACACACACACAAACTTCCATACATATATACACACACAAACTTCATACATATATACACACACACACAAACTTCATACATACACACACACACAAACTTCATACATATACACACACACAAACTTCATACATATACACACACACACACACAAACTTCACACATATACACACACACAAACTTCATACATATACACACACACACACACAAACTTCATACATATACACACACACACACACAAACTTCATACATATACACACACACACACACAAACTTCATACATATACACACACACACACAAACTTCATACATATACACACACACAAACTTCATACATATACACACACACACACACAAACTTCATACACATATACACACACACACACAAACTTCATACATATACACACACACAAACTTCATACATATACACACACACACACAAACTTCATACATATACACACACACACACAAACTTCATACATATACTTATACACACACACAAACTTCATACATATACACACACACAAACTTCATACATATATACACACACACACACAAACTTCATACATATATACACACACACACAAACTTCATACATATATATACACACACAAACTTCATACATATATACACACACAAACTTCATACATATATACACACACAAACTTCATACATATATACACACACAAACTTCATACATATATACACACACAAACTTCATACATATATACACACACAAACTTCATACATATATACACACACAAACTTCATACATATATACACACACAAACTTCATACATATATACACACACAAACTTCATACACATATATACACACACAAACTTCATACATATATACACACACACACAAACTTCATACATATATACACACACACAAACTTCATACATATATACACACACACACAAACTTCATACATATATACACACACACACAAACTTCATACATATATACACACACACACAAACTTCATACATATATACACACACACACAAACTTCATACATATATACACACACACACAAACTTCATACATATATACACACACACACACAAACTTCATACATATATACACACACACACAAACTTCATACATATATACACACACACACAAACTTCATACATATATACACACACACACACAAACTTCATACATATATACACACACACACAAACTTCATACATATATACACACACACACAAACTTCATACATATATACACACACACACAAACTTCATACATATATACACACACACACAAACTTCATACATATATACACACACACACAAACTTCATACATATATACACACACAAACTTCATACATATATACACACACAGGCACACACACAGGCACACAAACCATACATATATACACACACACACAGGCACACAAACTTCATACATATATACACACACACACAGGCACACAAACTTCATACATATATACACACACAAACTTCATACATATATACACACACACAGACACACAAACTTCGTATATATATATATATATATATATACACACACAAGATAATACTAATATAATAACACATGCAAGCAACAGTACTACTTTAGTTAATTAAAGGTAGTTATATTTTACATATTCTCTATCGTATTGCTATAGGGAAAAAGGAACTCCTGCAAAAGATAGTAAAGGAAAGCTAAAAGAAAGTACTAAATATCAATTACAAGAAGACAGAATGTATGGCTGTCAGCAAAAGAAACAGCCCATCATGTGAATTTCAAACTGGAGATATCAAAATGAAGATATCAAATGAAAAGCTTGTAAAAGAACTATAGAATAAAAGACTAACCATAAATTGTCAGAAGACAGAATGTATGGTTGCCAGAAAAAGAAACAGCCTGACATGTGAATTACAAATTGGAGATACCAAATATATGGGAAGTGTTTTAGCAGGATAGAAAATGTAACACAAATCAAAAGTTGCCTTCTAGAAGCTAAGCAAAGTATTAAGAAACAGGAAATTTCATTAGAAACAAAGAAAAAAAATACTGAACTGTTTATGTAATATCAGTTCTATATGGCAGTGAATGCTGGACAAATGAAGAAGAGACAAGAGTGCAACAGAAATGTGTTTCTACAGAAGAATGCTGCAGCAGTCCATAGGATTTACAGGTTATATATATATATATATATATATATATATATAACCCCTGTAAATCATATGGACCGCTCCATATATATATATATATATATAATTAAATTTGATTTTTAATGAAAAATACATTGCGACACGAAAATTTCTGTTTTGAGATTTCTAGCTCATCATAAGGCAATGTTAGATCATTCTTGTGAAAATGATTTTCATTTAAATATAATAAACAATATGTTTGTTGTTTATAGTTTATATTTTTGGGGAATATATGATGTCTTCCTTCAATCTTAACGGCCAAAGTGTCAACTTATTTTAAACCCTGTCTAGACCCTATTCCCGTTGATGTATCCATTGTTACAAAATCTTTTCTTTTAGCTTTCTCTACATTTCAACATTTTCTAAAACAAAAAGAAAAAAGATGAAGAAAGAAAAAACTTTTTATATTTTTGATCTAACTTAAAGGGACCTTTGAGTATAATATATTAGTTTTATTTCAATTCAGAATGCATTTTATTCAAATTTTGCAAAACTTTTAACTTATAACATTTTTAATATCTATTTATTAAAAAAATGTTTTTAAATTTAAAACAGATGGGGGTTAAAATTAAGTTGACACTTTGGCCGTTAAGATTGAAGGAAGACATCATGTATTCCCCAAAAATATAAACTTTTTTCAAATTTAAAGTGAATCTCTATTCTAATTAGTTAAATTGAATACACACAAATTTTTTAGGTCTTCCCATACCTATAAATAACAAATGTATTGTTTTTTATATTTAAATGAAAATCATTTTCACAACAAATTATTTAACATTGCCTGATGATGAGGTAGAAATCTCAAAATAGAAATTCCATGTCGCAATGTATTTTTAATTAAAAGACAAATTTAATTATATTATGCTCTACAATATTTATTGCATTGAGAACTTTTATATAAAAAAGTAAAATGCCAGAAAACTTGGAATTGTGAAACTGTTGGTTCTCTTCACCTGGATTTATTTATATATATATATATATATATATATATAAACTTATTTATAAATGGAACTTTGTGTATGTGTGTCCGTTACCTATAGACTCCGAAACGGCTGAACCGATTTTCTTGAAAACTTACACAGTTCTACTATAAGCGTCTGCGAGTGTTCTTAGCTAGGTTTTGTGTCGAGGTACCCCCGATAAATGCCGAAAATCGAAAAAACCGGGTTATAGAAGGAGTGGTCCAATTTTAATCAAATTTGATACACTCGTAGACAAAGACATAAGAAACGATATTCAGAAGTTTCAAGATTGCATTTCTTACAATAGTGCAGAAACTCGATTTTATATATATATATATATATATATATATATATAAAAGGCAAGATGTTTGTGTGTGTGTGTCTGTTAATCTGCCTGTATGTCTGTATTTTCTTCAGCCCTTTTATTTTAGTTTTTGCTTCGGGTTTGGCTCTAAGTAGGCATAACTGTAGTTCTTAGTTTCAGCCATGATACCATTTACTGAGAGGACTTATTTAGCCTTCAAAATTTAGTTTACAACAAAAAAAACTCATTTGATATTGATACCAGGAAATCAAAATTTGACTAACATCCATTCATTTTTCTTTCAGTCTACGGTTTCGCTTTAGCTGGAAACAACTATTGCTTTTTAGTCTTTCGTGTCAACGTCCAAAGAGTCTGAGCTCCAGGACCATGGATTAGTTTTAATACTTTCATTACACCCGAGCAACGCCGGGCTATACTGCTAGTATATATATATGAGTGGTTAAAACTTTCAATTTCTATGAAACCCTGGTCTGAATGTCACCATGGTTGATGACGGAAACTTCTTGATGTTATTACTCAGGGGAAGCAATCCCAGTATGCAACCTTTGGAAAATGCCTGAAAACCATACCGTAAATTGCCCTTAGAGTTGTGAGTGAAATCCAGTAGAAAGAACTGTTTGGAAGGTAGCACAAATTTACAAGTTTCACTTTGTTCAAACTGCTGATCATTACAGATTATGCACTATTTCATCAAAATTGTAACAACAGTTTGCTCAGCATGGTTTAATGTTTGTTAATCATTTTAGTACAAACAAGGTAAAAGAGCCACTAACATGCAAGGGGGGTTACTTAGTGTTAGAGAATATAAAAAAAATCAAAACACTATTAAGGAGAGAGAACAATAAAAGAACAGGAATTACAAGACAGTAGATAATAATTGACACTGTATTTAAATTTTTGAAGATCAAAATTGACAGAAACAAGTAGCCAGCCATACAGAATTTAATTTTTTTAATCCAATTTTAGTAGATATCCATATTTGAGTAAATTGTCTATTTTAGACTTTATTTACTTTGTCTATCATAGCCTGTGTACATAAATACTGTTTAAAGTAAATATTATTTATTAAGAGCTACAATGGACAGAAAATTGTGAAGTGCTATGAAAGGATATGATATAGAGAAAAATAATATCTAAAAATGAGTGGGAGCTATTCTATTAGTTTTGTGCTTTGAAAACATTTGGCAAAGTCAGAACTGGTTAACTTTGCAGAATATGAAGCAGAATTATTTTGTATGAAGCCTAAAGACTCTTCATTGTGTACCTTCTAAAAAGAAATTGTTTTTTCAAGAACTTAAAATAATTTTCTGGATTTATTGATACTATTAACCTTGAAAAAAAAAACTTATAATTTTATTGCCTACAAGACCATCCAAAACCATTATTCCACCTTGCCCTGTTGTCTTTTGAATCATGTTAGATGACTACTCCAACTAATGTAGCTTTATATTCATCACTAAAAAAATATTGTTGAGGAATCAGTTTCAATGTACTCATTTCTCAACTTACAAGTTTCTTCTCATAATGTTTACTTATCTTCATGACTTGAGCCAATATCGATATTCTGTGTTAGTCTGGCTTACATTCACAACACCAGGTGATTTAGATATTTGCTTGCTGGTTAATTCACTTTTCTTTCTTATTACTTTTAATTTTTCTTAAATTTCTTTTTGTGACAGTCATAAGTTTTTCCTTTTATTTTGCATAAAATTTCTATTCAATTTTTAATTTTTCTGATTTCTGTTCATCTTTTCTGTAATTTCCATCATTAACCCATCACTCAATAAGTCCTGGGCCTGACATATAGATGGCACCACTAATAAAAAAATCCATATGATTTTTATGAAGTACTATCCTTCAAATGGCATGTGACAAAATTTTGGGCCTAAGTGGATGATTAGTTTACAAATTACAGTTATTTAAGTGAATCTACTGTTGCAAATTTTCAAAACAATGGAAAAATCTGAATCTCATGTGATGATAAAGCATTGCTTTTTGATGGGAATCAAAACTGTTCAAGCAAAGCAATGGTTTGGTAAATTATTTAAACTCTGTTCCATTGGAAACAATGGTTAAGAGGTGGTATGCTGACTTAAAACAGTCATACAGACACAAATGATGTTGAACACTCAAGTCACCTAAAATTGGCAGTTGTCCCAGAAAACACCAAAAAAATTCACAAACTCATTTTGGCCAGTTGTAAGTGGAAATTGCATGAGATAGCAGAGGAGCCGAACATATCAGAAGGCAGTGTATTCACTATTTTGCATGAACATTTGTCAATGAAAAAGCTGCTCATAGTCAATCAAAAACCACAATATGTTTATGATTAAGAGCATTGTTTTCAACTGTTTCAATGCAACAAGGAATTTTTGCATAAATATGCAACAATAGATGAAACATGGATCCACCACTTCACTCTAGAGTCAAATCAGCAGTCAGCTGATTGGACAGCAGCAGGTGAAAGTTGTCCAAAGTGACTAAAGATACAAACATCAGCAGGCAAGGTTTTGGCCTCTGTATTTTGGGATGCATAAGGTATTTTGTTCATTGATTATCTTGAGAAAGGAAGAACCATCAATAGCAAATATTATATAGCATTATTGGTATGTTTGAAGGGAGAAATCGCCAAAAAACAGCCACTACTGAAGAAGAAAAAGTGATATTTCACCAAGACAATGCACTGTGCCACAAGCCGATTACAACAATGACAAAACTACATGAATTGCACTTTGAATTGCTTCCACATCTACCCTATTCTCCAGATCTGGCCCCCAGCAACGACTGGCTGTTTGCAGACCTCAAAAGACTGCTCCAGGGAAAGAGATTTAGCTCCAATGACGTGATATCGGAAACTGAAGCGTATTTTGGGGCCAAAGACATTGTTCTACGAAAAAGGCATTGAATTGTTAGAGAAGCATTGGAATCAGTGTATCACCCTAGAAGGAGACTATGTTGATGAATAAAGTTGAATTTTGCCTAAAAGTTGTTATTAGTTAGGCCTTGGATTTATTGAGTGATGTATTATGTTCCCATCACTCAATAACTTTACAAAGACTTGTTTCACTTTTCAGCTTATGTCTTCCTTATGGTACCTGCCAATCCTTATATATCTGAAATTAAACAAAAATAATATCAATAACTATAATGTATATTTACAAAATGAGAACCAGACAAAGTTGCATAATAAAATCACCCAAATAAGTAACTGTAAATATTTTTAATACAAACAGATACTTTCTGTCTGAATTTATAGGATGTGCAGCTATCATTATTGTCCTCATCTTTGTTGTTGTTATCCAAACATTTTGGTCACTGTATCTGCCATCATCAGTTGTATGTTAATTCGATATATACATTGAGTGTATTCCCAGAGTTGGGTTGTACTGAAATCTCTCATTCTGGTTCAGTGGAAAAAATGGGAAAGCAACAGAAAGTTAAATAAGACTAGTGAGCATTAAATGACATGAATTATCCTTGAAGCATGGTAAGTAAAATAAGAACATTCTGCCATAGAAATAAGATTAAATAACAGGTTTGGTTCAAAATTTCAAGGAAGTTACTGAGTATGACAGCCATCTAAAGAAGGCTAAAGGTTAAAACTGAAATGTTGTGAGCATGCTAGTTTGATTTGCTAAACATATTACAATAATTCTTTGTCTAAAAAATTTTGACAAGATTTATCAATTACTTAACTTTTTCCTCTTTCAATTTCCATTATTAATTTCTTTATAGCTTTTGTAGCAAATACAAACAAACCTACAGATTTTTATTATTATTACAGACCCACCACACTATTATTAAATTGTAAACTGGAGTGGAAATTGCTTCAATCTTGATGGCTCAGCTAAATGAAAATAGTCATCTAACAAGACAACAGTGGTGAGATGAATAAATGATTTTGGTTAGTATTGCATGGAGTAAAATTTTAAGTCCCTTCAAAGTTTCAACAGTTTATAGACAAAATATTCTGAGACATTAACTACATATTTGTCTATATAAATGATATTCTGATCCTCAGTGACGAACAATCATCACACAAGAGAGACATTCAAACTGTTATTGAAGTTTTGTATAATAATCTAAAAATGTCACTTCTAAAGATTTCCTGAAATAGTAGTGTGTAGACTGTATCAATACAGCAACTAAAACCATTGAAGACCTAAACTCCTTCCCACTGCCTAACAATAACACAAGTTTACATAGATTTCTATGCATGATTAATTTCTACAGAAAATTAATACCTAATTTTACAGAAATTGTGTTACTTCTTACCAAACAAATATGACAAAATGTAAACAGTGCTTAACAAATGTGAATTAGAAGCATATCATAGAATCATTAAAATTAATTTCTACACCCACAACCTGACCTCAATCGGTAACCAACACCAGTAAATATGCAGTTAGTGCTATTACACAAGTTGTTGATAGCAATCCTATTTCAATAGGTTTTTAAAAATACTCTTGCAAACAACCCATATATTCCACATTTGATAAAAAGCTTCTAGTTGCATACCTTGCAATCTTACATTTTTGGCACATCACAGAAGGCCAGCAAGTGGTGCAAGTGGTGCTACTGATGGACCATAAACCTTTACATGGTGTCTTTTATAGCCTCACACCTGCAAAATCAGAAAAACAGCAGTGACAACTAGACTTACCAGGTACATAGCCAATGTAGAGCACATTAAAGGGTAAAAAAAATGTAGTAGTTGATTGTTTTTCATGACCCACCTTAGCAGTTGAGGCCGATCTTTGTAAGCTACCAGCAATAGCAGATGCTCAAGCAGTAGATTCAAATATGAACAATTTTCCTAACCTAAAACCATAAAGAAACCTTCCATCAGTATGGATGACACTAGTCTCCTAGAAAGCAACGCACTCCACCTCCTTGACTTCATTCTCTCAACCAACCTTAAGTAGAATGACTACACCAAATCTATAGCTGCATCTATTGCTAGGAAGGTTGGGTCAATCTATTAGGCCAGAAAATTCTTGTCAGAATCTATTTTGCATATTTATAAATCTACCATTTGTCTGTGCACTGAATACTGTTACCATATCTGGTCAGGTGCTCCTGTTATTCATCTTGGAGTTCTTAACAAAATCCAAAGGAGGATTTGCAACATAATTGATTCTGACTTGGCAGCTCACCTTCAGTCACATTCTCACCAATGGGATGTGGCTTCCCTCTGTCTTTTCTGCAAGTTTTTTCATGGCTTCTGCTCTGATGAACTTTTTTCTTTGGTGCTCTGACCACATGAATTTACTCATGCTATTAGATTGACATCAAGGTCCCACTCTTTTATTGTCAAAATAGTCAAATGTAAATAGTCAATTTTTCACCCTTTATCACATTATGATCTCATAATTGTTGATAGACAATAGTAGTGATACAATTGAGAATCAAGAATTTGAAAAGAAACTACATAAAGCAATATCCAAGATTTACTTAAGTAACAAGCCACCCACCCAAGCATAACAGCTATTAAAAGATGCACATGCCATAGAAATTGAGAACCTCTCAGAAAGTTTGGATTAGAGTACATTGAGTATGTAGGCCCCTAAAAGTGCCATACACTGGCCCTTTTGAAGTTCTGCAACATACTCAGCAGAAGTATTACTTTATTAAGTTGAATGAGGATATGTGGTGAAGACAAAAATAACTTTTCTTCACAATTTGCAAAGTATAAAAATCTCTTGACAAAAAAAAAAAAAAAAAGATTGCAAGTGTGAATTAATTTTGTAACCAATGAAAAGAATGATTTACAAAAATAACAAATTTAACTTTCAATGACTCATGTCATGTTCCCCCCCCCCCAAATAGTCTGGCCTATTTATTGATGTGTGTATCAGCCTGAAGTCAGTAGGTGTCAGAGAGACAGGAGAGAAAGAAAGCAGAGGCTACCATTCACTGATGTCACATTTCACGCTAATACATTATTAGCCTTTAAAGACAACTGATGTTTGCAAAAATTCTTTCTACTGTTAAAGCTAGTACCTAAAAATACATCTTTTATATTGAATTCCACTGTAATATTTTAATGTGAAAAATGAACTCTTTCAATTTGTTTTAATCTCTTTAAAAAACTTGTTTATATGGAATTCAACTTAATACTTTTGTATAAAAATGAATTTTGGAAATGTATTTGGTGTCTGATATTTTAATATGAACAATCTCTCTACTTATCAAATCTACAAAAATTTAATGTGTGATTACTTGTCTTGAAATAAGTTACTGACAATTACAACTGTACAAATTTGTAAATAAATCCCTTATTTTGTGTTGTTACAATATATACATGTGTTTCCTCATCATTATACACAACTAAACCCTCCTTTCTTCAGATATAAACACCAGGATATCTGTTCACAGAATTAGTCCAATCAACAGAAACACCAGTAAACAAAACTGACTCTTCTCATGCAAAAGTAACAAAAATCACTTCTGGCAGATCAGTATCATGGAAAAAGGACAATGAATATAATATTAACTCCATTATTAAAAGGGGAGCTTGTGTAGTGATCTCATGAGAAATTAAAAAAAGAAGCTCTAATTTCCCATGATTCTTTAGTAAAAAGAAAGCCAGCCTACTGGCAGAAGATTTAGAAGTGGACTCTTTAACAACCTCTCAACCATGAAAGCACATGGATCAGGGCAGCTCTGGGAATGAAGACCAAAGATAAGTTCTACTCAGACATTACTTTTCATGTTGAATATGACATTTTAATACAAACAAAAATATTGAAAACATTTAGCAACCATATTGCAAGAACTTTCATCCATCTACCAATCAACCACATCCATCTGATAAGTATTTCTACATATGTATAAATATCTCACTTTTTTTGTTATAATGCATATCTGTATATTTTACTAACCACAAAAGCAGGAGTCATACAAGGCTCATCATAACAGTATCATAATAATTAGAACATTTTAAACATGTTCCCTAAAATAAATCTTGCTATGATATACCATTTTTGCTATGTTGCAGTAACAAAGAAATAAACACAACTACAAACAGGAATTGGATCATTATAATAAAGATAAGAATATGGTAATTTGAAGTTGAAATTTAATGGAATTCTTGTTCAAGACACATTAATTTATAGACCAACAGGCAGATCTCCCTCTACCATGTGAATTACAGTACCTACCTAACCCTATACTTAGAGAGTACAGTAGATTGACAGGTATTTTCATTTTTCCCTTACTTTGAAAAGAATAAGTCAAAGTGACATACAATAGAATATAGGCCATCAAGAGTCAGTGCTAGGTTCTGGATAATTTAAATGTAGTCATACATACAAATGAAAGAATAAAAAGAAATATGTTTAATGTTTTGATAGACCTTTTTGAAATAAGCAATTTCTAAATACTTGATTATTTTTCTGAGCATATATTTCTAACATTTGTTTATAGATATTTGAAAGTTCCTATTTATATACAGCTCATACTTAAGGTTAATTTTAACAATTTTTCTATTCAATAACTTATTTTGTTAGTAGTATTAAACATTTTACAGTTGAAAACTATCAGTAGTAACAAATTCTTGACTTCTCTTGCAAAAAAATAAAAATATGTAAGCTTTAATATGGTAAATTCTTTTTGAAAAAAATTATGAAAGAATTTTTCAACCAATATATATAGGTGCAATGTGTAAATTGTCGCCATCTTATATTTTTAATTTCACACACTTGTTTATTTTTGATTTTGTCAACAATATATTGCCATGATGCAATTCACTCTGCAAGAAATTTGGAAATGACATGCTTTACTGTTTGACATTCATGCCAGAAGCTTCAATATGAACATTTCAGTGTGTTTTGGAATCACCCTGAGTATAGTGCAGACGATCTGGAAAGAATTGGTGGAGGAGTCTAATGGCGATTATGAAGGTATGGCAACTTGAAAAACTCTGATAAGAAAAAAATCTAGAATTTGTTGGTGTAGGCCTCAATCAACATGGCGGCCTACATCAAGTGCCTTGAGGAGGTAGTACTGCCCTGGGTCAAGAGGGTGGCTTCTGGAAGACCCTACATCTGGCAAGAGGACTCTGCACCATGCCAAACAAGCAGGAGAACCCAGTCATAGCAGTCAGACAATTTCTGTGACCACATCACCCCATAAATCTGGCCACTTAACACCCCTGACTTCAATCCCCTTTATTATGTGTAGGGTGCAGTTGAGCAAGAAACCAATAAAACTCCTTGTAATATAAAGAATGAACTGAAAGCAAGGATTAAGGCAGCATTCACCAACTTAAACAAGGAGACTGCTCAAAAGAGATGCAGGCAATTATGAAATTATTTGGTGACTGTGGTTAAAGCCAATGGCGATTTTATTGAATAAATTTAATCTTTAAAATTTCATGATGATGTCGTGTAATTTTGGTAAATATATCTGTTAAAATGAAATTTCGGTGATATCTTTATTGTTGCATAATTTAGATGACAATTCATTCATTGCATCACACACACACAGGGTGTGATAGATAATGTCTGAGTTCTATGCTTGCGTGACATGGTGCAGAGTCCTGTTCCCAGAAATAGGGTCTTCTAACAGCCACTCTTTTGACCCAGGGCAGCCCTTATATATACACACAATATCTTTTGCCTTTGGAACAGCCATGTTTGCAGAAATTTTTTTTTCTTACAAATTTGTTTTCCTTGTACAAGGCCTGAGAGGCACTTGAGATAGTGGGTTACATAGTAAGAGGCAGAGTTTATGCAGATATGTAGTAATGAGTAATTTGTCACATGAACAGGGTAAGATTGTAGTGATTGGGGAAGCATCCTCTTGGGAATTCTTTCCACAACGCAGTAGTTCATTGGAAGAAATTGCTTGAGTGGAACTTACATCTCACCAATGAAATACAAAGGGAATGCAAGAGGTGCTTCATTACAATAGAAGGTCTTAGCAGTGAAGGTTACAAAGGTGGAACTAACGAATGTAACTTTCTATGGAAGTATCAAGAGAGCAGCAAGAGACTTTCAACATTTCGTCTGTGAGTAAGGGGTTGTAGAGTGGAAAATTTGCAGTTCTAAAAAAGTGAATTGACATAGAATATCAATCCTTATAAATAAAACTTGTTTTAAAAAATCAATTACTGCCTAATGCTAATGTGTTTTTATATATATATATATATGTCACTTAGCTGCTTGATGTAACCTTCAGCATCCTCACGCCAAAGTTTAAAAAAACTAAACATATGACAAGAATTGCTAACTGTTCTAGTTTAAGGATATTAAACTCTCCTAGTTTAAGGATTAGAAATTTTATAATTTCTAATACTCAAACTAGGACAGTTATCAATTTTTGTCATATGTTTAATTTTCTAGTATAATAAAGTGTTTTTATAACCTAACATCTTTTAAGCTTCAGGGATTATATAAAAAATACTGAGAGTTTATTGAGATCAAATTGGACACACACAGTGTACAGATGTGTACTTGTACACACTTGTAGATGCAGATATGTTCATAATAAGTGCATGTTTATATGGAAATAAAACCTTCATATTATTTGGTTCACACTCCTCCCTCTCTTTTGAAAAGGATTAAGGTTTATCCCTTGTTTCCTGTTTAGGGTTGGGTTTCTGGTTCCTTCTAAAATCTACTTCAACTTCATATTCCTAGTGCTTGTCCTTACTTATGCTAATACAACTCCACACAGTAACTCTGTAACTTAAGTGACTCTTGGGCCTTTTTTATGAGCATTAGTTAAAAAAAAAGATCTGAGAAGTCCAAATCTAGTTAAGTATAAATTTGAAATGCGGCTGGCATTGATACTTCTAAGTGTTTAAACTCATAAAAAATATCCTTTTATACAAAGTTGGTTGATGTGTGTGCACGCACACACATGCCAACCCAATGTCACATTCAATTGCATCACAAAACACTTCTAAGAGAGAGACAACAGACCCGTTCCATTTAAAAAAATAAAAAATAAAAAAAAATAATAAAGAAATCCATTTTTCCTCCCTGTTCTTTCCACTCAACACAAAGCAGAAATTCCCCTCCCCAACTTAGGCTCTGTTATGATGTTTCCTCTCCCCTGTCTCACAAATGACAAAACTTAGCTCCTGTGTTTTTCCATAGCACTCTGTGGGTTATATTTTATCTCTTATACATGAAACTATTTGCATGCATATATTTTTTAAATCTTTTTGGGACCCTTTCTTTTAGTTTAGGTATTAGACAGCCATCTTACTCTTGTTTGAAAAAAAAAACAAAACAAAAAAAAACAAAAAACAAAACAAAACAAAAAAACAAAAAACAAACAAAAAAAAAGATTTTTTAAAAATGTAAATAGCATCCTTGTTCTTCAAATCATTGAATATCAGTGATCATTTTTAAAGGTTCAGGATATTTTTTTTTAATGGTCTGTTAATTCTAAATATCTTTACACATGAATAGACAATATATGAGAAGAAAAGAAATGAAAAAGAAGAAAAATAAAAATATGAAGATAATAAAATTAATAAAAATGAGATGATGATGATAATAATAATAATAATAAAGAGAAGAGTAGGATTTAAGAAAAGAAAAGAAAAACAGTTTGACAATGTTAATAATATTTCAACAAAATCTTTAATTTATATTCAAACACTTTTTTAAGGATAAAAAAATATTTAACAAATTACATGTCTTTGTGCACACATTGCTTAACTTATAATGAAATAACAAACAGCTTATTTGTAATGAATGTGAATAAAATGCTAATGTGAAGATATGCAATTGAAACATGCTTA